>JAHRHZ010000222.1:505638-543443 GCA_024137785.1 Ginglymostoma cirratum
AGGAAGACGGGCTGATGTCTCTTACACCCTCACACGGACATGGGATCACCCCCCCCCCCCAGAGGGGTTCTGCCTGGGGTGTTGGTTGGGGGGGGGGGTTAAAGGGGGAAAGAAAGATTTCCCAGCCCATTCTCCCGTTGGGCATGGGCCAGCTCCTAGCCGGGCTGCAACGCCGGCTCACTCACCCTGACCCCCACCCACCCCTCCCTGTCCGGGAGCTGGGAGACAGCCCCGGCGCTGGGTCTGTCTCCGTTACAATCACAGCCAGCCTCACACCACCCCCACCCCAAAGAAAAACCACACCGAGCAACAAAACAATCCGAATTCAGCCAACTCCTAAATCCGACCGGGACATCAGCATCATTCCAGGGACTGAGGTGGAAAAAACAAAACGGGACAAGGGGGGGGGGTGGAAGAAAGAGGGATTTCTAATGATTCCGAGTTGGATTTAGTAAAAAAGTCCCGAAATCTTAAGGGTGGTTGGGACAACATTCCGGGAATCCGCTGGATCCCGGAGCCCTACTTAACTAGACCGGGTGGGAGGAAAAGGCTGCTGGGGGGGAGAAAGAGGAGAAAAAGAGAAGAGAAAAAGAGAACGCAAAGCTTTTAAACGGGACAGAAGAGGGGAAAGCCGGTGGATAACGGGGGGGGAGGGGGGGGGGAGGGGGGGGGAAGAGAAAGAAAGAAGAGACACAGTTTCTATCTCTTTCCCACCGCCCCGGGTTAGTGACCGGGCACCGAGAGAACAAAGAAACACAAACCCAGACCCCAGCCCCAGGTAAATTCCTGCATCTTTCTTTCTTCCGCCCGCTCGCCCCCCAAAACACCGCACAGAAACCCTCCGTTACTGTTTCGAACCGCCCAGGCTCCGAGCAGGACGACCCCCACAAACCCTCAGTAACATCTGACTAAAACGCAAACTCCCCGCCCGCGGCGGGGGCGAGATGAGGCTCCGGCCGTGCCGCCTCCCCTGGTTGAAGAGCCGCGCACCTACCGGCGTTGGGCTCCGGAGCCCGGCAGCAGCACAGGGAACTCCTCCACTCAGCCCAACGGCTCTGTAACGACTGAGAACTAGGGCGGGACATCAGCAAGCCTCTTCCCCAGCCCACATCCCTCCCCTTATTTATTCCATGGGCCACTCACTGGTCTCTTCACTTTCTCATTGTCTCCCCGTGAGGCGGCTTCTCCCAGCCATTAACCACCCCCCCGGCCCCACACTGCATTCAACTCAAACCCGCCTGCACCTTGTTGGAGCTAAAACATCCCCGCCACATTGAAAACAGCGCATCGGTTTTCTCTGGCGTCTTGGCCAAAACGAAAGGGAACAGGAGGAGGCCTTTCAGCCCATCCACCTATTTCCACATCCATTAGGCTGTACCCCACAGGTAATCAGAAACCTGAGTCATACCTGGCACATATTTGTGGTTGTTGGAGGTTGGTCATCTGGGCTGCAGTTTATTTATTTCCTCATCAGCCATGGGGATTACTGAGGTGGGCCAGAATTTATTGACCGTCCCTAGTTGCCCTTGAGAAGGTGGTGGTGAGCTGCCTTCTTGAACCTCTGCAGTCCATGTGCTGTGGGTTGACCCACAATGTCCTGACACAGGAAATGCCAGGATTTTGATCCAGTGACAGTGAATGAACAGTGATCTATTTCCAGGTCAGGATAGTGAGTAGACTGGAGGGGAATTTGGAGGTGGGGTGGTATTCCCATGTATCTGTTGCCCTTGTTCTTCCAGATGGTAGTGGTCTTCCTCAGGTAGTGCCAAGGCCCAACCATCTTCAGCTGCTTTATCAATGACCTTCTCTCCATCATAAGGTTAGAAGTGGGGACATTCACCGATGATCGCACAATGTTCAGCACCATTCGTGACTCCTCAGATACTGAAGCAGTCCATGTTCACATGCAACAAGATCTGGACAATAGCCAGGCTTGGACTGACAAGTGGCAAGTAACATTCACGCCACACAAATGCCAGGCTATGACCATCACCAATAAGAGACAATCTAATTACCACCCCTTGACGTTCAATGGTGTTAGTATCAGTGAATGTCCCACTGTCAGCATCCTGGGACTTATTGACCAGAAACTCAACTAGACTTGCCAAATAGACACAGTAGCTGTAAGAGCAGGTCAGAGGCTGGGAATACTGTGGTAAGTAACTAACCTCCTGACTCCCTAAAGCCTGTCCACTGTCTGTGGGAGCTTGCTGTGGACAAATAGGTTACTCAGTTTCCCATATTAAAGCCACGACTGCATTTCAATATTGCTTTACTGTTTGTGAGCTGATCTGGGACCCGCTGAGGTTATGAATGACTCTGCAGAAATGCAAGACCTTTCTTCTCGTTATGGAATTGGGGACTTTGTTGAAGAAACACGTCGTTGAAGCTTTCGTTTCTGCACTCATCAGGACAAAGGCAAGAATGACAAATTCTGACAAAAGTTTATACTACAGTAGAAATAGGTGCTGATAGGTTAGAAAATTCCTTGCTTGGTAAGGTGTTGCCATGAAGAAAGCAATGGGGACCTGTGGGCTTCCTATGGCTTCTATGTATTTCAAAAAAAGGCACAGATTCCTTTTCTTTGCAGAGAACATGTTTTGTGGATGACGTCATGTTGCTTCTAGCAAGTTAGCCACATTACCAAGTTGATTGATTTACACTAAATTGGTTGTTAGGGTAGCTATTAGCACACTCGGGATTGATCAGCAGGTGGTGTCCAACCTTGGGATTATATTGAACAGTAAATGTTTTGTTTTGGGTTACAACATTTAAAAGGCATCTGGATGGGTACATGAATGGGGGCATGTTTAGAGGGAAATGGGCCAAATGCTGGCAAATGACACTAGATTAATTTAGGCTATCTGGTCGGCGTGGAAGAGTTGGACCGAAGGGTCTGTTTCTGTGTTGTATGTCTCCATGACTCTAACTGAAACTACAGGCTGTTTGATTCAGTCAGCCAATTGTACAGATGTAGGGCACCTGACATGACAGCATCACGGAAATACACACATCACATTGCTCAGTTGTATGGCAGGTACAACTTTTTGCACAGATGGTAACATCCTATGCCACTTGCATAGCTACTGCTTTTAGCAGTGTGTAACAGCTTGTTTAATCTACAGTTCGGATTTTTGAAAGACTTTGTTGTTACCAGTCTTAGGTAGACTGGGCATTTATCATGTCCAAATGTGTTGGAGCTTGACCCTTTTCCGAGTGCAGCAAACTTGTTGCAGGCTGGAGTAGAGAACTCATGAAGATTTCTCAGTAAGAATGTTGAAAAAAGGATTTATTGCAGATACAGAGTGCACCAAAGGAATATGCACAAGCCTTGCACCTTTAGTGAGTTGCCCATGAGCTTGGGGAGTCTATAATTCCCTGTTGCTTTCTGCATGGCCAGTCAGAGTCAACTCTACAACCAAACAACAGCCTCCTCTCCTGGACTACATCGTTGCGATTGTTTGAAATTTGGCATTCTTGCATTTGTCCTGATCGGTGTAAATAAAAATCTTTGGTGACATGGCTCTCTTTTCAAATATATTCAAGAATAGAAGCTATACCAGAAGGTATTATTCCCTCTCATCCAAACTAAATTGCCAATATTTGTCAGAGGGTCAGTACTGAGGGAGGGTCAGTACTGAGGGAGCGCCGCACTGTCAGAGGGTCAGTACTGAGGGAGCACCGCACTGTCGAGGGTCGGTACTGAGGGAGTGCCGCACTGTGAGAGGGTCAGTACTGAGGGAGCGCCGCACTGTCAGAGGGTCAGTACTGAGGGAGCACCGCACTGTCGAGGGTCGGTACTGAGGGAGTGCCGCACTGTCAGAGGGTCAGTACTGAGGGAGCGCCACATACACACACAAACTCTCTCAGTCTCTCCTACACACACACACATATAAATCTATGGGGTGAATTTGCATTTGCAGATTTGTAACTGCAGGTACATTCTATTTTGATCAAAAAGCACACAATTTGTAGACAGTCAATGTAGCATTTTATAAATTCCTACCTTGGAAATAAAACCAGTCTGGCTTCAAGTTGACACACAGCCAGACTCTAACCAAGGTCTCACACCTAAAAGCTTTGTCTGACCTGGGATGTCACCTCTGGTATATAGAGGAAACTGATAAAACCTTAAGCTATTTCAGAGCAGTGACTTGAAAGAAATTTGAGAATTTGCATATTATTCCTTTCTAACTGTTTAAAGATTTAACAGCCATCTTTGCTTTGTTCAACACCGCATCAGTTCTATGACTCTTTGTTCTTTTGCTTATAAATTCTGTGTCTGATACCAGCTCTCTCACTGACACCTGAAGAAGGAATGAGACTTTGAAAGCTTGTGTCTTCAAATAAACCTGTCGGACAATAACCTGGTGTTGTGTGATTTTTGACCTTGTCCACCCCAGTCCAACACTGGCACCTCCACATCAGTTATGAAGAAGGGTCACCGGACCCAAAACGTTAACTCTGATTTTTCCTTCACAGATGCTGCCAGACCTGCTGAGCTTTTCCAGCAACTTCTGTTTTTGTACTTCCACATCAGGTTGTTGTGAAAGCTCCTACAGCTACCACTTCAATCAAGAATGAGGGAATTCTCTTTGGTGTCCTGTCCAGTGTCTACCTCTCCACCCAAAATATGCTCACCACCACCTTGTCAGGAGCAATTAGGGACAGGAAATCAATGGGGACCCAGTCAGTGACACCCATGAGCGAATTTTAAAAAAGTCACCTTGCTATGAGTCACCATGCTGCCCGTGGGTTCTTGTTGTACGAGTTAGCTGCACAAGACTCCTTCCATTTCAGAATGCCTCCCACTGTCTGTGAAGTGCATGAGGAATGTGCAAATGTGCTACTGAAATGTATGTCTTTCTTTCTCCTAATGAGTGTGATAATTTTAAATGTGGGCCAGTCTCTACAATATAGATTAACTGTACAAACAAGTGGTAAAAGGATAACTGAGCTGATAATGTAATGGGCTGCCGGCTAGTGTTCTGCCTATGTGTCGTGTCAGGTTTCAGACTGTACGAGAGTCACCTTCTGGAGGGGCGTGAATAGATTTATTTTAAACAATCTGTAAAGCTTCTCTCTGTGCTTTGATGTTCTAATGACATTCCCTCCTGTCTCAACAGCACAGCTACTCTGCATCTTACTGTGTGTCTTTTATTACTTATATCCCCCATTTTCCTGGAATATCCTGACTGTTTTTAGGGAGAGCATTCTATCGTGGCCTCTCACCATCTAATTATCGCTTAAATTCTATGAGTGAAAGAAAGTGGTGTATTCACATAGCGCCTTTTGTGACCTCAGGACGCCCTGAAGTTTTACAGCCTATGAAAGTGATTTTTTTTTAGCCGTGTCCAAGTTACTGTAGGATACACTGCAGCCAATTTGCACACAGCAAGTCCTGCACAAACAGCCATGATGCAGTAGCTGGGTAATCTGTATTTTCTGATGGTGTTTGGAGGACTCATGTTGGCAAGGAGACTAGTGAGAAGCCCTCTCCCAAACATGGGCCTTGACACAATTTGAAAGATGGCATTTCTGACAGTGCAGCACTCTTTCAGCACGTCACTGGGGTAGACCCAAATCTCACGACCTCTCAACCTTCCCAACTCCATCAGGTTTCCTATCAGCTAAACAATGTTCATACAATTACAAATAGATGTGAAGGATGTAACGATTAAGGCAGACTTTAAATGTTTTTTTGATAGTCACAAGAACTGATAAGCAAACTTGGCAAATGTTTGCAAAGACCAGTTCTTTGAGAATGAGATTACGCAATCCATATCTCCATATTCCGCTGTTAATCTCCATTTCCCAACTGCTGCCCTTTCTCAAACCCAAGGACAGTTCACTAGATCAGAGTGGGAGACACCAATACTTCCACAGCTTCCTCTACTGCCCCATGGCCAGTCTCTCTTTCCTCACTAACACCGTTGAATGCATTGTTCCTCTGTACTCAGAAACAGAAAGGGCTGGTGAAGATCGGCAGGTCTGGCAGCATCTGTGGACGGAAAGCAGAGTTAACTTTTCGAGTCCAGTGACCCTTCTTCAGAACTCCACAGATGCTGCAAAACCTGCTGAGTTTTTCCTGCAATTTTCATTTGTGTTTCTGATTTCCAGCATCCCCAGTTCTTCTGTTTCACTTTTGTTCCTCTGTACTCAATAGCCACCCTTCCCTCAACTCTGTGTCTGAATCCCTCCACTCACCTGGACAGTTATTGCTGGGTCCTCTAGGAAGTTTCCCTTGACCCCACTCCCATTTCTCATGGTTTGCTCTCCCTCAGTGACCTCTCTGAAGGCACACTGTTAGCTTTCACATGAACATTGATATCATTCCCTTGCCACCACCTCTCTCAACTTTTTAAAATTTACTTGTGGGATGTGGGCATCACTGGCTGGGTCAGCATTTATTGCCCATCCTTAATTGCCCTTGAGAAGCTGGTGGTAAGCTGCTTTCTCGAACCGCTGCAGTCCATGTGCTATAGGTAGATCCTCAATGCCCTTCGGGAGGGAATTTCAGGATTTTGACCCAATGACACTGAAGGAACGGCAATATATTTCCAAGTCAGGATGGTGAGTGCCTTGGAGGGGAACTTGCAGGGGGTGGTGTTCCCTGGTGTATCTGCTGCCCTTGTCCTTCTAGATGGAAGTGGTCGTGGGTTTGGAAGGTGCTGTCTGAGGATCTTTGGTGAATTTCTGCAGTGCATCTTGTAGGTAGTACACACCGCTGCTACTGAGTGTCGGTGGTGGAGGGAGTGGATGCTTGTAGATGTAGTGCCATTCAAGTTTTTTGAGTGTTGCTGGAGCTGCACCATCTGGGCAAGTGGGGAGTATTCCACTACACTCCTGACTTGTGCCTTGTAGATGGTTGACAGGCATTGGGGAGTCAAGAGGCAAGTTACTTGAGCCGGTATTCCGAGCCACTAACCTGCTCTTGTAGCCACTGTGCTTATTTGGTGAATGCAGTTGAGCTTCTGGTTAATGATAACCCCAGGATGTTGATAGTGGGGTTTCAGTGGTGGTAACACCATTATATGTCAAGAAGCAATGGTTATATTGTCTCTTATTGATGATGGTCATAGCCTGGCGTTTGTGTGGCACAAATGTTACTTCTCCACCATTTCCTCAATTCTCAGACTGTGTCTCCACCATCCGGAGTAGATCAACTGGAATTTCCTCCAATTAAATATTGGGAAGGTCTGAACCAGTTGTTTTCAGCCTCCACCACTCTCTCCCTCACCACTGATTCCATCCCTCTCCCTGACAATGGTCTGAGACTGAATTAGACCAATCACAAAGCTACACACCCACCCACCCACCCACACCCACACACAGTCACATGTACACACAGACTTGTACACACACACATACAGAGACAAGTACACAGTCATAGACACAGAGACAAACACACACACAGATACACACACATAGACACACACACATACATACACACAGATACACAGACACACATACTGGCACTTACACATTGTGCACTCACAAGTACACACATGCACACACTTACAAATGCACACTCACATACAGACGTGCACAGACACTCGTGCACACACATAGGCCCCCACAAAACACTTTCACATGCACATCCACACAGATGCACGCGCACACACTCACACACACATGGACACAGACTGAGAAATGGATACAAAGGGACCCAAAGACACACAGAAGATAGACACTCAGACATAGAGGTAGACACAAGCATATACAAATAGACCATCATACAGACACAGACATAAACACACATATACACAGAGACAAATGCAGGCACCCACAGATAGACAGACCGAGAGACAAAGACAGACACAAATACACACAGATAGACAGAGACAGACATAGACACAGATAGAGAGACACATATAAACTGAGACAGATACTGGTGCACGCAGATGGACACACAGAATGGCAGAGACAGACACAGATACATACAGATACACACAGAGACAGAGACAGACACGGATAAACACAAACAAACAGATATAGGGAAAAGTAAACACAGTGAACATTTGGAATATTGTGTCGAACTGCAACAAAAGATACAAAGACACTAATTAGTGATTGCTGAAGTGAAAGCTCAGTTGGCATGTAGCTTTAGCCTGGTACAGACGTCTTCAGGGCTTTAGGGCAGACAGACATATGGCTTGTGCAGTTGGCACACTCCTCCAGGGGCAGTGAGTTTAGACTAGGAGCAGTGCGGGCACATCTGGCTGTGTATCTGCCCCTCCCGTCACAGAGAGCTGGTCATGCCAATAACCCAGTCAGCCTGCCGATGTCTCACTGCACTCAGGATGCTGCTGTTGTTTCAGATCAGGGAGTTAGGAGGAAGTCAGACAGAAGCTGTTTACACACACTCCAGACCCCGAGAGTCTGGAGGAGAGTTCTCGAGAACCACACAATGGTTTCGGAACCTGCTGCTTGTTGTATCAATGAAGGTTTCAGTCTCCCACCCTGAGAACTGACTGAGCAAATACCGAGCTGAAATTATTCTGGGGAGGTTAACCCTGCAAACAGATGACACAGAGCAGGAACCAGCAGTCAGGAGGAATTGGGAAAAATTGATCATGAGAAAGGATGTGTCTGATAATCACACAACTTTCTGGTCATCAACATAGAACCAGGAGTAGGCCATTCAGCCCATTGAGCCAACCCCACCATTCAATATGATCGTAGCTGATCAAACAACAACAGCAGCCTGTCTTGATCGAGCACTGTTGTTGTAATTAAACATCCTAAGGTGCTTCACAGAAGCATGAAAAGGAAGTTGACACCCACAGCTAAATTTTACCAGAACTTGGCCAGGTGTCAATGGTATTGAGGTTTGATAAAGATTTCTCTCTGAGAGACCAAGTAAGATGCTCACACTGTTTTCTAAGGCTTGGCTCATTACCAAACCCCTGTAGCGCCATGCTCATCCTCTCCCCAGCCTTCACTCCCCTCGCTCCACGAAGGTGTGCTCGCCACCTGCTGGTAACCCCTGGGATTTAGCCTTCAGCTGAGCACCCGGCCAAGTGCTGGCAGTCAGGAACAGTCCTTCACTGGGCACCTAGTGGGAGGGCAACCACAAACAAACACTCACCCAGTCACATAGCTGCACGACTGACAGTACTGTGAAAGCACTTTCTGTAATATTTATAGAGATGGATGAACCACAAGAAAGGCCTGTTGTGTTTTAATGACTTCTCAAAGATATGTCCTGGAAGTCCATTTGTATTTTCGTGAATGGTCCAGACCTGCAGCTTAACTGAGGGTTCTCAGGAAGTGACAGGAAATAAAAATCAGTTCCATTTCATTTCAAAGAAAAGCGCCCATTTCATGTTTATCCTCCATTCATCCATATTGTGTCAGTTTGTCATTCAAGACAGAGATCAATACATGTTTCATTGGGTCAAGTTATCAAGGAATGTATATAAATCGTCAAGGCACACAACAAGTCATGATTTAATTGATTGACAGAACAGATCTGAAAGGCTGAATGGCCTCCCTCTATGTTCTGCTGCAGGCTGAGTGTGCAACATACTGAGACAAGTTGCAGTTTGGAAAACTGAAAGAAGTGCTTCTTGAAGCAAAGGAAGCTTTAGCAACAATTTTATTTCTTCTATCAGTTTATTGTTTAATGTTTGGATCGAGCTGTACCGGTTCAGTGATTAGAGGCCTCCAATATTAGATTTCATCTGCTGTCATATGCTGACCTAAAATGTCACCTCTTCTTTACACTGATAAAACCTTTAGTTCTCTCAGGACAGTGAGTTGAAAGGAATTTGTGGATTTACACATACATATTAATCAATTAAAACCTTCTAACTGATTAAAGATTTAACAGCATCTTGGGTTTGTTTAATATATCCTCATCAGTGGTGTGACCCTTCGATCTTTTACTTATAAATTCTGTGTCTGATACTACCTCTCTCACTAACACCTGAAGAAGGAGTAAAACTGTGAAAGCTTGTGTTTTCAAATAAACCTGTTGGACTCTAACCTGGTGTCGTGTGATTTCTGACTTTGTCCACCCCAGTCCAACACCAGCACCTCCACATCATGTGTTGTGTTTGTTGATCTCAGCCCATTAACATTAGGTTTCTATTCTTTCCCACCTTCTGCTGATTATTGATCGATTCTAACCAGTAAGGTCAGACAGAAACTAAGTGACATAGATTTTCTTTCTGTGGCAAGCTTAGTGACTACATCAATCCAATAGAGAGTTTGTAAATATCAGACAAATAGCTCTCATCCCCAAATCCAACTGTTTCCTGTTTACTTAACTAGACATCTACCAGACAATTAAAAACCGTCCACCAGCTTCCCTTCAAACGTAATTAATTATCATAATAAAACAAAGAACTGCAGATGCTGAAAATTTGAAACCACAACAGCAATTGCGGGAGAAGCTCAGGAGGTCTCGCAGTTTCTTGTGGAGAGAGAAAACAGAGTTAATGTTCTGAGTCCAATTCTGAAGAAGGGTCATTGGACCCGAAACATTAACTCTGCTGCTCTCTCCACAAATGCTGCAAGACCTGCTTAGTTTTGCCAGCAATTTCTGTAATTAATTGTTATATTAACAGATTCAATGTTGCTCTTTAAATAACATCTTTTGCTGTACAAACTATCCTTAATAAAGTGATCAAAAACTCAAAGAAACATTTTATTTTTATGTACGATATCTTACATTATAATATAATCAACCATTAATTAAATTATTTTTCAGTGTCTCACATCATAATATGATCAACTTTCCATGTTCCTCCTTCCCTTTAAAAGAAAGAAATTATAGCTCATTTTCTCCTATGTCCAAGACAGCGAAATATTGTTTGATTTACATCTTTTCCTTTTCATTCCCATTGCTTTCCTATGTAAACCGAAAGGTGTTCCTCAACTCTGGTTTTTGGATTTCAAACTTTGAAATAAGTTCACAGGAAAATTCTCTAAGATAAAAGTCAAAGATTCAAATCAGCCAAGATGTGGGGGATTGTTTTGCTGCTCCATTCTGATGTACAAGCATCCAGGAAAGGAAGGAAGACAGGACAAGAGGGGAGGCAGATCATAAATTACAGGTTGTGGTAAATTTAGAGATACGTAACAGTCAGCTCATGGGAGGTCCAGTAATAGTTTCCATTGTGATCAAGCCCAGAAACTATAGATTTCTCTGCAGCCAGGATACTGGAGGCAGAAATGGAGGGTCCAACTCAGTCCACAGTCCTGCTTTCCCTCTTGGGAGTCAAACAGCAACTGACTTAGAATCTCAGAATAGTACATTTGAGGAAATCAACCAGTCTTGATTTCGAACATGTAACAAAAACACACATTTCAGGTGAGTGGGCAAAGTTGCCAAGATAACAGTGTAGCTTTACCTCCCTCATTAGAATTTCCATGGCGAGGTGATGAGGTAAGTATAAAAGCATTTTTGTTCATTTTAACACAGCGGGTCTTGATGTTTTCCTTTGTCCAGAGTAGACTACAAGCAGGTTGTTCATTCCTTATCCTTTGTGTCAGCATTAGCTGGAATGCCTATATAATACAAGGTGTTCAGAAACTTCTGGAAATACAATAATGTACTTAGCCTCAGCCATTTTATACGTCTGTCAAATTGTCCATCTTTTAGAAGAAACAGAAGTCAAACATGAAAATATAGAACAGAATAGTTTTATTTTAGATTTCTCTGATCATGACACATTTTTAATTACAAAGCCATCCAAACAAATAATGAATTTTCCGAGTTCTTTACACAAGACAGCCCCTTTCAAGGACGTCTAATAATTTGTTAGGACAAACATCTCCCTTTGTAAAACAGTGTGACATGTGGGGATTTGTGTCAACTCATTTTATTTTAGAAATTGAATTTCTTTCCATTCTTCACTATAGCAAGATCAATTCTCAACATTGACCGAAAAAGAACAATTACCCAAATAAACTTTTATGGGCACTTTTATTCAGAGAGCCCTCGTATTGGATTTCCTTCAGAATATTAGACAAGTACGCACCCAAATCTACTACCTCCATGAGGGTCCGTTTTTCAGCAGCTAAGGTACTTTTAACTACTCTTTTTATTTTCTTACTTTCCCAGACTAATGCACAAAATGTATTATTCTTTCCCACAAAGAAAATGATAAACCTTGCTGTACTACAGTATCCACCAGGAAGATTGTCATGTGAAGTATCACTGAAAATCACTATCTTATATCTTCTGGATCATCCGAATCTAGAAATGTGACAGCACATATATCAGAACTTAATTTCTTCAATTTTTTTTGCTCTCAGAACCTCCTCAATTGTAACATGTTTTAACATATTTCCCCGTTCTGAAGGTCAGACCCAATACTAGGTAAACTTTGAGTAGACCATTCATTCAACTGCCCACAGGTTCAAACGTCCACAGGTCTGTTTCTAGCTTCAATGCAGGATCCTCATTCTGTGAGGAGTTGGTCCTGGGAATATTTATATATTCCGAGACTTGTTCTGCTTGATATTTTACCTTACATATTTAAAGTCTCCAAAGATTGAATACCAATCTTCAAGAATTTTTTATCTATCAAACATCGCTCAAATTCTGCAGAACCCTCCCACAGAAAATTCTCAACATGCATCATAAAGATGCCTGATAGTTTATCCTGTGAAACTAATAACAAAATGCTAGGTCTACTTTTAACTGCATGCAATCTGCTTTCAAGAGGAAAAAACAGCTGAGAAGTGCCATGCTGTTGATGTATCATTCAACCCATAGTCACAATTATTAAATTTGCATGAGTTCCCTTCATTATTGCCAACTTACTATGAATCTTCAAAAATAAATTCCCTTTAAAATGTTTCCATTTCTGAAAATGCAGTTTTAATAAATATTGATTTATACTAACAGGAAAATATTGCTAAAGGAGCCAAGAAAATCTTTAATTTTGTTCACTCGTGGGATGTGGGCAACACTGGCTGGCCAGTATTTGTAACCCATTCCTAACTGCCCTTGGGAAGGTGGTGGTGAGCAGCCTTCTTGAACCGCTGCAGTCCATGTGCTGTAGGTTGATCCACAATACAAATAGGGAGGGAATTCCAGGATTTTGACCCAGCAACAGTGAAGGAACGGTGATATATTTCCAAGTCCAAATTGTGAGATGCTTTGAGGGTAACTTGAGGTGGTGGCATTCCCATGTACTTCCTGCCTTTGTCCTTCTAGATGGTAGAGTCGTGGGTTTACAAGATGCAGTCTGAGGAGCCTTGGTGAATTTTCACAGTGCATCTTGTAGATAGTACACATTGCGGTTATGGGAGGGAGTGGATGTTTGTGGATGTAGTGCCAATCAAGCGGGCTGCTTTGTCCTGGATGGTATCAAACATGTTGAGTGTTGTTGGGGCTGCACTCATCCAAGCAAGTAGGGAGTATTCCATCACACTCCTGACTTGTACCTTGTAGATGGTGGACAGGCTTTGAGCAGTCAGGAGGTGAGTTACTTGCTGCAGTATTCCCAGCTTCCGACCTGCTCTCATAGCCACCGTGTTTATGTGGTGAGTCCAGTTGAGTTTCTGGTCAATGGTAAACCCCAGGATGTTGATAGTGGGGCATTTAGTGATGGTAACAGTATTGAATGTCAAGGGGTCGTGGTTAGATTTTCTCTTATTGGAGATGGTCATAGCCTGGCATTTAAGTGACATAAATGTAACTTGTCAATTATCAGCCCAAGCCTGGATATTGTCCAGATCTTGTTGCGTTTGGACACGGCTTACTTCAGTATCTGAGGCGTCACGAATGGTGCAGACCATTGTGCAATCATCGGCTAACATTCCTACTTCTGACCTTATGATGGAGGGAAGGTCATTGATGAAGCAGCTGAAGATGGTTGGGCCTAGGACGCTACCCTGAGGAACTCCTGTAGAGATATTCTGGAGATGAAATGACTGAAATTTAACAACCACACCATCTTCTTATGTGCCAGATATGACTCTAACCACTGGAGAATTTGCCCCCTGATATCCATTGATTCCAGTTTTGCTAGGGCTCCTTGACACTCTGTCGAACGCAGCCTTGATGTCAAGAGCTGTCACTCTCACCACACTCTGGAATTCAGCTCTTTTATCCATGTTTGAACCAAGGCTGTAATGAGGTCAGGAGCCGAGTGGCCCTGGTGGAACCCAAACTGGGCGTCACTGAGCAGGTTATTGCTGAGCAGGTGCTGCTTGATAGCACTGTTGGTGACACCTTCCATCACTTTACTGATGATCGAGAGGAGACTGATGGGGCGGTAATTGGCCGGGTTGGATTTGTCCTGCTTTTTATGTACCAGACATACTTGGGTAATTTTCCACATTGTCAGGTAAATACTAGTGTTGCAGCTGTACTGGAACAGCTTGGCTAGGGGAGCGGCAAGTTCTGGAGCACAAGCCTTCAGTATTATTGCTGGAATGTTGTCAGGGCCGGTAGCCTTTGCAGTATCCAGTGTCTCCAACCGTTTCTTGATACCGCGTGGAGCGAATCAAATTGACTGAAGACTGGTATCTATGATGGTGGGTGTAATTGGAGGATGCCGAGATGGATCATTCTTTTGCCTTCTGTGCTGATGTGCTGGGCTCTTCCATCATTGAGGATGGGGATATTTGTGGAGCCTCCTCCTCCAGTGAGTTGTTTAATTGTCCACCACCATTCACGACAGGATGTGGCAGGACTGCAGAGCTTAGAGCTGATCCGTTGGTTGTGGGATCGCTTAGCTCTGTCTATCACTTCCTGCTGTTGCTGCTTAGTATGCAAATAGTCCCATTTGGTAGCTTCACCAGGTTGACACCTCATTTTGTAATAGTGCATGATCCCGGATTAAAATTCAGATGACGTTATACAATGCCGTAAGTGTCAGAAAATGTTCTCTGAAATCTTCATGAATGCTGTTCTCCCCACAATCAGAGTATTTGAGTCGCTCAGAAAAAAGTAGAATTAATAGTTGGCCTGTCCCAAGCGGGGAGTGATCACTCATCACAAAAGGAACTTTTGGGTTTCTCCCAAAATGCAATTGACGATAAGATTAGAGCATAAGCCCGTAAGGCACAGGAGCAGAAGAAGACGTTTCGGCCCATTCAATGACATCATGACTGATCTAATACTTCACAACTCCACCTTCCTGCCTCTTCCCCATAATCCTTGATTCTGTTCCTGATTAAAAATGTCTATTCCAACTTGTATTATACAGGACAACCCAACATTTACGGCAAATGCTTCAGCCTAATCTTCTGGACTGATGTCTTGGGCTCTTTACGGGTTTATGGATTTACAGGTTCACTTGACCCGAAACATTAACTCTGATCTCTCCACAGATGCTGCCACACCTGCTGAGCTTTTCCAGCAATTTCTGTTTTTGTTCCAGCATCTACAGCCCTCTGTGGTAAATAATTCCACATATTCATTTCCTTCTGAGAGAAAAAAATTCCTTCTCATTTCTGTCTTAATGTGTGACCTCTTACTCTGAGATGATGTCCTCTAGTCTAATACCCTCCCACAAGGGGTAACAGAATCTCCAGTTACTCTGTCAAACCCTCTAAGGATCTTGTATGTTTCAATAAGGTCTCCTCCCATTCTTCCAAACTCCAATGACCACAAGCCAACCTTTTCATAAGACAGTCCTTCTATACTGAGCATCAGCCGAGTGTACCTTCTCTGTACAACCTTCAATGTCAGTCTATCTTCCCTTAAATAAGGGGACTGAAAATATTCCAGCTGTGGTCTGTCTAGTACCATGTACAGTTTCAGCAAAACCTGCCTACTTTCAAATTCCATTCCCTTTTTAAATAATGACCAACATTTTATTTGCTGACTGGGCTGTAAATACTGGAACGAAAACAGAAATTGCTGGAATAGCTCAGCAGAACCTGGCAGAACTTGGATGGTAGCTTTTTGAGATTCATGGACAAGGACTGCCAAATCTTACTGTACTGTAACTGTTTGCAATCTTTCTCCATTTAAATAATATTCAGCTCCTCCATACTTCCTGTCAATATACACAACCTCACATTTCCCCAGCTTCTCCTCCATCTGCTAAGTTTTTGTCCGTTTACTTAACATTTCAATATCCCTCCGTCATTGATATGGACTGTAGCCCCAACCATTTATAGAATTTCGCACATGGAATGCCTCCATCAAGGCAGATGTTATTTTACAACTTTTAAAATTAATTGTTGGCGAATTCTCCCCCATTTTCAGTGAGGAATTTATCTAGTGGCCCCAGCCTCATGCCTTTCCATTTCTTCAGTGTTTTATACTGAATTGTTTTTCCTCTGCTTGCTCCGTGTTTTTGTAGATTGCAAAATCTTGTTGCAATTTACAAATTGCAAGATGCATCTTTTTTCCTTGTAACATCCCTTCAAATTTATTGCTGTAATATCATAGAAGGTTTTTGTTGTTGAGAGACACGCTGTGAGCTGTGATAGTATTTTTTTCTAAACATTTAGCACAGTTATTGCTAATCTCTGATAAATGCAATGTACTTATCTTCCCATCCAGTGCCAATGGATCTATGAAACAATTAATCTGTTTTTTCCCCTATAGATTCCCATCTTCTGAAGCAATTAACGCTTCTTTAATAGAGATAACAAGGTGTAGAGCTGGATGAACACAGCAGGCCAAGCAGCATCAGAGGAGCAGGAAAGCTGACGTTTTGGGCCTGGACCCTTCTTCAGATTCTCCAGCATCTGCAGTTCCTACTATCTCCGAAGCACTTCTTTAATGTTTTGATTAGAGATATTAGATCTTGTTAAAGGAATACAATAACATCCAGATTGCATAGACTTTAAATCCACTGACTCAAAAACTATTGCCTTGTCATGTTCCATGTACAGTTTCATGTGAAACTTTTCATGGACAGCCTGTTCCACAGTACAGGTATTTTTACTTGACATTACATCTCTGGTGATGAAAGGGATTACTCCAGCTTTGGATGGCCCAGTGGTTAGCACTGCTGCCTCACAGCACCAGGGACCCAGGTTCAATTCCACCCTTGGGTGACTGTCTGTGTGGAGTTTGCACATTCTCCCTGTGTCTGTGTGGGTTTCCTCTGGGTGCTCTGGTTTCCTCCCACAGTCCAAAGATGTGCAGGTTAGGTGGATTGGCCATGCTAAATTGTCCATAGTCTCCAGCAATGTGCAGGGTGGGTGGATTAGCCATGGGATATGCAGGGATAAGGCAGAGCGGGTGGGTCTGGGTGTGGTGCTCTATGGAGTGTCAGTGTGGACTCGGGCCAAATGGCCTACTCCCCCACTCTCAGGGTTTGATTTCACAGTGATCCTCTGGTGTCTTCGTTGACTTTAGTGTGTGGTCACACTCAAAGCCTGAAGCATGTAGAACTCTCAAATTCCTTAACCTTACTTCAGTACTCATTATTTAAAGATCTTAAGTGGTTCACAGGAGCGATTCTCAAACAAGATCTAACACAAAACCCCAAGGTGAGATATTGGGACAGGTGACTAAAAGCTCGGTCAAAGCGATGCATTTTAAGGAATGATACAAAGTGTGAGGAAGAAGCAAAGGTTTAAAGAGTGAACTCCAGAGCTTGGGGCTGTTCGCTGTTGACTCTTTGTTGTCATGGCACCGTCTATGAGTCCCTGCTCCTCAGGTGGACATTATTCATGTCTGATGGCGATTTATCGCAGGCTCCTCATCAACAGTCTGAATCCAGCAATGTCCAATCCATCTAGCCCCTGCCTTCACAATTTATACACTTTCTAGAATTCTCCTCCTAATCAAATCCCCTGACAACCTCATCTTTTCTGGTCTCTGTGAGGTCCTCCAGACCTATGGGCTCAGAAGTGTTCAGCAGAGATTTACAAGGATGTTGCCAGGGGTTGGAGGGTTTGAGCTATAGGGAGAGGCTGAAAAGGCTGGGGCTATTTTCCCTGGAGCATCGGAGGCTGAGGAGCACTCTTATGGAGGTTTATAAAATCATGAGGGGCATGGATAGGGTAAATAGTCAAGGTCTTTTCCCCAGGGTGGGGGAGTCCAAAACTTGAGGGCATTGTTTTAAAGCGAGAGGGGAAAGATTTGAAAGGGACCTGAGGGGCAACTTTATCACAACGAGGGTGGTGCATGTGTGGAATGAGCTGTCAGAGTAAGTGGTGGAGGCTGGTACAATTACAACATTTAAAAAGCATCTGGGTGGGTAAATGAATAGGAAGGGTTTAGAGGGATATGGGCCAAATGCTGGCAAATGGGACTAGATTTATTTAGGATATCTGGTCAGTATGGATGAGTTGGACCAAAGGGTCTGTTTCCGTTCTGTATATCTATGACACTAACTGCCCACAATCCCTGCACTCTTCAGGCCTCCGTACAACCCCTACCCCGACCGTTTTGCAGTTGAATGCCTCATTTGAGCCATGACGTCTGGTCAGATGAATACTGGCCCATGAATTTTAAGGTTTCTGACATCTGCCCCATAATCGTGTTTCTTTCCGAAAATCTGACTCCAGTTAAGACCAGGAGTCTATCCTCATTGAACATTTTGGCATGCTCCAACAATTTAAGAATTAGCAATCTCCAAGTGGATTTTTTTGTAATCTTGCACATACGTTACATTCTTCTATTTTATATATATCCTATACAGTTTTCTATAGAGTATCCATTCTGTTTTTACGAAGTTTATCATGCCTCATATCCATTTAATAGGTCATTTCCTAATATATTTTGCCCATAAATTTTGATTGAATTTCCAAACCTTCCACAGTGACAAATTGTTAAACCTCTAGCTCCAAAAATTCTTTACGTCTTACACAAAAACAGGAGTTGCTGGAGAAACTCAGCAGGTCTAGCAACAGCTGTGGAGAAGGTGGTACGGTGGCTCAGTGGTTAGTACAGCTGCCTCACAGTCCAGGGACCTGGGGTCAATTCCAGCCTGTCTGAGTGGAGTTTACACATTCTTCCTGTGTCTGTGTGAGTTTCCTCCCAGAGTCCAATGATGTGCAGGCTAAGTGGATTTTCCATGGGAAATGCAGGGTTATAGAGTGAGCTAGTCTTCAGAGGGTTGATTTAATTGATAGGATGTGATTTCATTGAAACTTATAAGTTAGTCAAAGGGACAGACAGGGTGGATGCTGGTAGGTTGTCCTCCCTGGGTGGAGAGTCCAGAGCCAGGTAGCACCGTTTAAAAAGGGAGATGCCATTTCGGTCTGAGATGTGGAGAAGTTATTTTATTTAGAAGGCTGTGGTCACTGGAGAATCAGATGGGTTTGTACAGTAATTGATCAGAGATAGCAAGAACTGCAGAAGTTGGAGTCAGAAACACCACAGTGCGGAGCTGGAGGAACACAGCAGGCCACGCAGCATCACAGGAGCAGGCATGTTGACGGTTTGGGTCGGGACCCTTCTTCAGAAATAGGAATGGAGAAGGGAGCTGGGAAATAAATAGAGGAGGGGTGGTGCTGGGGGAGGTAGGTGGGATTGATTGCTATTTTTATTGATGTCAGTTTTATGGTCACCATGACTAATACTAGCTTTATATTCCACATTTATTCTTTGAATTTAAATTCCACGAGCTGCTGTAGCGGGATTTGAACCCATATCCCCAGAATATCAGGGGGTTACTAGTCCCAGGCACAATCACCATCTCCATTCCAAATTGTTCTTTAAGGGAACGTTCAGCTGGGAGTTGCTCCACAGTGACACTGCAGGGCAGTTGTGGAATTGCAACAAAGAACGGAAATTGCTGCAGTTCAGTAAAGAACCAGAGGTTGGTACGAAAGAACAAAAATAAAGTTGCTGGAAAAGCTCAGCAGGTCTGGCAGCATCCGTGAAGAGTAAAACAGAATTAATGTTTCGGGTCAAGAGCCCCTTCCTCAGAACATTGAGTGGTATTGATGGATTTCTGATGGAGAGCACGCCTCTCCTCTCTCCCTTCAGATATCTTGGTGGCTACCATGGACTTCCACATTGGTTTATCACTGTCCTTGACAAGGTACTGCATTTATTTCCTGTCGTCATGTGCAGTTGCAGAAATCTCTACCATTGTTACTGCCTGCTATTAGTCCATGAGACACAGGAGCAGAAGGAGTCCATTCAGCCCATTGGATCTACTGTACCATTCAATGAGATCCTGGTTGATCTGACAACTTTCAATTCCCTGCCCTTTCCCCATAACCCTTCATTCCATGATCCATTAAAAATCTTTCTATTTCAACCCTGAATATACTCAATGGCCCAATGATTGACAGTCTTTGTAGTATATAATGCCATAGATTCAAAAAATCTGAGATATAGAAATTCTTCCTCATTCCTGTCTTAAGTGTGCAACGCCTTATTCTGGGATTATGGCCCTGGTCTTTGAAATTTTAGTGAGTGCAGGCCCAATCTGCTCAATCTCTTCTCATCACAGAGCCCCTCCATTCAAAAACAGAAATTGCTGGAGAAGCTCAGCAGGTCTGGCAGCATTTGTGGAGAGAAAGCAAAGCTAATGTTTCGAGTGCAGTGACCTTATTTCAGAACTTGTAACAACCTGATTTCTGAAGAAGGGTCCAGACCTGAAACGTCAGCTTTCCTGCTCCTCTGATGCTGCCTGGCCTGCTGTGTTCATCCAGCCCCACACCTTGATATAACAACCTAGTGCACCTTTTTTGAACTGTCTCCAATGCCAGTATGTTTTTCCTTAGCTAAGGGGTCCAAAACTTCACAGTATTCCAGCTGAGGTCTCATCTCCTTTGAAATAAAAACCAACATTCCATTTGCCCTCCATAGCTTTTTGTGATTCATGGACAAGGACTGGCAAAGCCCTCTATTCTGTAGCTTTATGCAGTCTACCTCCATCTCAATAACATTCAGCTCCTCTATTCTTCCTGCCAAAGTGTATAACCCTACATTTCCCCTCATTATATCCCACCTGCCAAGTTTGTTCCCAGCTGTTTGACCGGTCTATATCCCTCTCAGACTGTTTGTGTCATTCTCAACCCTTGCCTTCCCACCTAAGATGGCAGTGGAGTAGTATTTCTGAGCCAGGGGCTTGCCCGCTCCGTCCACTTTTCATTTCCGTAATTTTACTCTCGCCCTCCTCTTGTTTATCTCTTCTCTTTTTTGTTTTACTTAGCCCTTGGTGAAGAGCTCAGTGTCAGTGACAGCATTGGCGGTGATGAGTGGGCTCAGCAACGTGGACTTGGGGCAGCGATGGTGGAGGTAAGTTTGGGTTCCTGGTGGCTTCTATCGAGGCAAGGCCCAGTGCCGGCTTAACACCTAGTTCAGGCTTCGGGTGAGGAAGGAGGTTCCAGGAGGCCGCAGCAGTGGAGTGGATCTGGCCGTTCCTCGTGGCCGCTTCGGCAGCAGGTGAAGACGAGGCCTTTTGGCGTTCTCGGCAGGGAGAGAGCAGGCCCGGCCTCCCGAGTGCATGTGGCCGCTCCTTGGGGAGCTCGCGATGGCAGTGATTGTTGTTCCAGAGGTGAGTGATGGCACCGAAACAAGGCATCTTCAACAGTGCCCAGTGCAGGACTTGAGGTGCTGGCAGCAGCATTGGCTTTCAGCGGCAGGGTGGCCTTTGCAGTCAGCGTCGATCGGTTACGGCAATGTGGTCGGCCCACATTGATATTCCGGATGGATCGACAGGAGCGGCGGTCACTTCTGTGGTGGCGTGGGAGGCCCAGTGTGAGGACTCCTGGAATGGACTGTGTGGGGAAAGCATGGCAAAGAAGAGGAGATCGAGAACCTGTATGAAGTGCGATCCCAGTGTGGCTAAGCACTTTCTAAAGACTCCAATGTTTGACTTTTAGCTTTATTTATTACTTTGCTACTTAATACTAAGAATTAATGTTTAACTTTTAACTTTGTTCTTTCTTTCTACCTTGTTCTTAAGATTCTGTACCTAGGTACTTGTACCTAAGATGACACCTTGTGTGGCAACATTATACACTTTTCACTGAACTCTCTCGTACTTTTGTATTTGAGTACATGTGACAGTAAAATCTAAATCTAAAAAAATCTAAATCTATTTTGCGTCATCTGCAAACTTGCCTATAAATTTCTTTTCTCATCCAAGTCCTGAATAATGTTGTAAATAATTGTGGCTCCAGGACTTAGCCAACTCCAGTAGCTACAGATTACTGTCTGTACGTTGGATGCAGTTACTGTCATGGAATCGTTGGGTCATCTACTGCATAGAAGGAGACTGTTTGGCCCATTGAGTTCACGGTGACTCCCACAGTGCAATCCTACTCCAGAGGAGCTGACACATCTGATTTACAGTTATTTATGATCCTGGTCCCACCTCATGTTGCAGCACAATCAAAATAAAAGTATTGCCTTTATAAAGTACCTTATGGAATATTAGGACCTCTCAAAACTTTACAAGCTGGCCAACAAAAACAGAAGTACTGCTTGGCCTGCTGTGTTCATCCAGCCCCACGCCTTGTTATCAACAAAAACAGAAGTTGCTGAAAAAGTTCAGCAGGTCTGGCAGCATCTGTGAAGAAAAAAATCAAAGTTAATTCACCTGACCCAAAACATTGACCCTGATTTTTTTCTTCACAGATGCTGCCAGACCTGCTGAGCTTTTCCAGCAACTTCTGATTTTGTTCCTGATTTACAGCATCCGCAGTTCTTTCAGTTTTTACAAGCTGGCCAGTCTCCAGCTGGCTGAACTACCATTAACAACAAGGATAGAGTCTCAGCAGCACTGGTGTGGGGTTGGGGGATGATGAGGAGGAGCTGCTGATTGATTTGAGCAAACACTGAAACACCAGGATACAGATGTCCATGTGAAAGTCTGTTCGTTTGTTGTACAAGTCAGATCAATCTCAGGTCTGCAACTTTCGCTGACACAGCTAAATCCATCAGTGTGTTACTGGAGCAGTCTCACCTTGACTGCACTTCCGTACATTGTACAGTACTACCTCCAACTTTGAGAAGTGATTTTAAGGGGGAGAGAAAGGTTTAGTGAAGGAATTCCAGAACTTAGCAGCCGAAAGCTTAACCACCAACTGTTGAGCAATTAAAACCAGGGCAGGCACAAGAGGCCATGATTAAAGAGTACAGGGATCGCAGATGGTTTTAGGGCTGGAGGAGGTCACAGAGACCAGAAAAGATGAACTCGTCAGAGGATTTGATTAGGAGGAGAATGATATAAATGGTGAGGACAGGGCCAAATGTATTGGGCAATGCTGAAATCAGATTGTTGATGAGGAGCCTGCGATCACTCGCCTTCAGACATGAATAGTGTCCACCTGAGGGGCATGAGGTGCTGGCACTTGTGGACAGTGCCATGACAACAAGGAGTCAACAGTGAAGGGCCCCAAGCTCTGGAGTTCACTCTTTAAACCTCTGCCTCTTCCTCACACTTTATATCATTCCTTAAATTGCATCGCTTTGACCAAGCGTTTGGTCACCTGTCCCAATATCTCCCCTTGGGGTTTTGTGTTAGATCTGGTTTGAGAATCACTGATGTGAAGCAAGTTTTTGATTACTCATTACCTAATTAACAACCTAAATATGGGTAGGGTATCTTATGTGAAAGGGTTGGACAGGTTCACATTTACCAGTGGGACGTGGACATCACTGGCCGGGTTGCATGTATTGCAGAAACCTAAGGAGCCCCTGCAGGGATGTCTTGGAACTGAGATGACTGACCTCCTACAACTACAACCATCTTCCAACCTGTAGAGAGGTTTTCCTCTGATTCCTGTTGACCCAGTTTTCTTAGGGCTTCTTGATGAGCAGCATGAATGGGGAAAGGATACTTCCCCTTATGGAAGAATTTAGAACTGTTTAAAAATAAGGGTCACCCATTTAAGATGAAGATGATGTAAAACTTTTTTTTAATCACAGTGGGTCGTGAGTCTTTGGAACTTTTCCTGAAAAGGTGGTGAGAGTCTTGAATGTTTTTAAGGGCAGAAGTAGACAGATTGTTATTAAGCAAGAGGTAAAAGGTCATTTGGGGTAGGTGAAAATGCAGAGTAATCAGATGAGGCATGCTGTCATTGAATGGCAGAGCAGGCTCACGGGGCTACTGCTCCTAACTTGTAAGTGCAGATATATGGTTGCATTTCTTGAGGTGTGGACAGTGCTGACAAGGGCAACATTTATTGCCTATTGCAACTGCCCTGGAGTGATCGTGAGTCACCTTCCTGTACCAGGGTGGTTTGGTCTAGACTTTGGTCTTTAGTTAAGACATAGCTTGAAGAAATCGGGACTGTTCTCCTTGTAGAAAAGAAGGCTGATCTGAGAGATGCTTTGAAAACCGTAAGCTGGATGGATAGACTACTTAGGGAGAACGTGTTCCCGCTTGTAAAAGGAACAAGGACAAGAAGGAGTAGATTTTAAATTATTTATCGAAGAAGCAAGTCTGAAGTGAGGAAATAGTTTTTCACTCAGCAAGTAATTAGGGCGTGGAATGCACTGCCTGGAAATGTGATGGAGGCAGGTTCAACTGAGGTATTCAAGAGAGGCATTGGATGGTTATTTAGACAGAAGTAGTGTGCAAGAGTTTGGGAAAATAAACAGGAGATTGTCATTGGGTAACAGTGCCCTTTAATGAGCCAGTGTAGGCAGGATGAGCTGAAAGACCTCCTTCTGCACTGTAATCCTTCCATATTGCAAGGTGGACCCACAGCTGACACAGCTGGTGCTGGGAACAAGCTGAGTTCAGTGTGGATTCTAAATAGAACCAAAGATCCCATTGAAGGAACAAAAGATCCTGAGCACTCAGAGATCATTTGATGATTATTTTGATAGAAATGGTATGCATGGGTAGAGGGAATATCATAAAATCACACACTGCAGAAGAGATCCTACAGCCCATCAAGTCTGTACTGCCAAAAAACATTAATATCTATACTGGTCCCGTTTCCCTGCACATTATCCGTAACCTTGAAACACGTGACACTTTTTTAAGATTCGTAAAGATTTCCCGCCTCCACTGCCGTCTTAAGTGATACACAGGACGGAGACGAGGAGACATTTCTTCACCCAGAGAGTGGTGAGCCTCTGGAATTCATTACCACAGGAAGCAGTTGATGCCAAAACATTGAATGTATTCAAGAGGCGACTAGGGTGGGGCGAATGGGATCAAAGATTACCGGGAGAAAGCAGGATTAGGCTCTTGAGTTAGAAGATCAGCCATGATCGTGAGGAATGACGGAGCAGGCTCAAAGAGCTGAGTTTTCTGATGAAGGGTTTAGGCCCGAAACGTCAAGTTTTCCTGCTCCTATGATGCTGCTTGACCTGCTGTGTTCATCCAGCCCCATGCTTGTTATCTCAAAGAGCTGAGCGGCCTCTTGCTTCTATGTTTCTACTCCAGACGCTGTCACGTCATCCATATCACGTCACATCAGGATGACGTCATCGCACCGCCCTATGCTCATGGCGTCACTCGACATGACGTCATGAGCACCCGCACAGGTGGGTCCTGGCGCCTCAGCCGCTGCCCAAACAACTGCCGAACAAAAATAACAGCTGCCACAGACGCCCAGGCTACACAAGGCGACTCGTTGAACAATAAATCATTTCAAACAAATTGTCGGGAGCAGCGAGAAAGCCGCCGTCCATGACCTCTTCGGAGAATCACGTGACCTTCCACCACCCCGGTGGCCGACCTCAACAGCTGCCTGGAATTTTGACAGAAAAAAAAAATTAACCGACATGTTAAGCTTCCGGAAATGAATTAAAATTGAGCTGCCATTCCATGTGCAGCCTTGTTTTTCTCCGACGGTGTAGGTGAACAGGCAGGAGCCGGGGTCTCCTCCACACCCAAGGGGAGGGGACCTGCCGGCGCCGGGCGGGTGACGTCATTGATCCGGGGCTCAGTGGCCAAGATGGCGCCTGTGGGGGAGCGGAAGGTTCTGGGCGGAGCGGCTGAGGGGCAAGAGGCGGCTGAAGAGGATGAGGGCCACAACCTCTGGTAGGTGTGGAGTGAGAGTAGGACGGATATTCTGTTTGTATCCTTCTTCTGTCTAGGAAGGCGCCGGGATGGGGTGGTGGGCATCCTCCCCACCACCGGGCGGGCGGGCCCTTCTCCCTCCGTTCCCCCCTCGGTCTATTTCCCTGGAGACACAGGCCGCGGGCGGGCGGGTGGGTTTTGTTTTTAATTTCTGTATCCGCCCCTCCACCCCCCCAAAAGAAGTCTCTGTTTTGGTTTCTAATAACAGCCACCTTTATTTATACAATGCTTTGAACTCTGTCTGTCTTTCCCCTCCCCTTCCCCACCCACTGAAGGAAAACCCTCTGCAGGGACATCAGAAAACAAAACCTAACTCTGAGCCATGTTCATTGATGTTAGCACAGATGTCCCAAAAGCTTGGTCAAAGAGGCAGATTTTCGGGGGCATTCTTAAAGCAGGTAAAGAAGCGGAGAAAGTAATAAAATGTAGGGGCCAAGAGAAAAGCCAATAAAACTGGGGATGCTGGTGACCTAAATTAAACGAGCTATCCCCTTTTGCCTTCTTCCCCTGCCCCTGGCCATTTCCAAAAAGGCTCTTGTGGTGCAGTGGCAATATCCCAACCTCTGGGGAAGGAGGCCCAGGTTCAGCCCCACCTGCTCCAGATTTGTGTCATCACATGTCGGTGGCTCAGTGGTTAGCATTGTTTCCTTACAACGCCAGGAGCCCAGGTTTGATTCCTTGGATGACTGTGTGGAGCTTGCACGTTCTCCCCGTGTCTGCGTGGGTTCCCTCCCACAGCCCAAAGATGTGCAGCCTAGGTGGATTTTCCATGCTAAATTGCCCATTGTATTCAGGGATGTGTAGATTAGGTGGGTTATAGGGGAACGGGTCTGGGTGGGATGCTGTGAAGGTCGGTGTGGACTTGTTGGGCTAAAGGGCCGATCTCCACACTGTAGGGATTCTATGATCATTGACCAGGTTGAATTATGAAAAAATCTACTTTCTGCTGATGTCTCTTTTGTGTCTGCAGGACATCGATCCTGAGTGAAGTGTCTACCCGCTCTCGATCCAAATTACCCACTGGGAAAAACATCCTTGTATTAGGTACGTGTGTGACAAATGGAATAATGTGAAATAATTGTAATGTGCCACATATTAAGGCTTCTGCTTTATGGGTCTGAAGATATTTTGTCCTGTCAATGCAAATCAGTTGCCTCCATTTCTGTAAATGATAACTGCAAATGCTTGCAGTTAAGAACAAATGATGTTACAAGATGGGTTATTGTCCCTTAAAACAGCTTTTCTTTAAAGGCATAATTTTTGCACTGTAAATGTAATTAAAGTGGACATTTTTTTTGAAATATGTAATCATTGCCTTCTGTAATTAGAAACAAATGCTGTAAAAACTCTCTCCCTTGAAGTTGCCAGAGCTGAGAAGCAGGATCCAATATAACTTTTTTGAAACTTTGTGCCTTATGTATTGGGCAGGGCTGTTTGTATCAGCCTGCTGGGTTTTTGTGCTGTTCCTGCAGTTTGCTTATTGCTTCTGTAATGCAGCTATTGACTTTGTCAGTGTCTGCTAATGAATACTAATTCTCTCTGTAGGTGAAGATGGCTCAGGCAAGACAACACTCATGGCCAAACTCCAGGGTGCAGAGCACTACAAGAAAGGGAGGGGATTGGAGTATTTGTACCTAAATATACACGATGAAGACAGAGATGGTCAGTGAGTCATCTGTAAAAACAACACAATGATTGTATGTGTGTCTGTGTGTCAAGTGCTGCTGTGATATGTGAGGGGTTGGGTTAGAAACACATTACAGCAGAATTTGATCTGGTGTGTGATGTCATTCTACCACATGTTAATTTTATTCTTGTAATTTAACTTTTTTATTTTGGTTCAGTGAAGTGAGTAAGTGCTGAAATTATGGGTTGATCTGATGGTTGAAAGGTGTTGCGTTTTTATTGTAAATCACTATTGGGAAAACCTGTAATTGAAATGGTTTTCCTACCTCACTCCTATGTCCTGCCCACCAACCCGCTGTGGCTCAACAAATATGGTCCTACAAGTGGCTAAACCAAACTGACCTGTAGGAGGACCTGAGGATGGCACAGTGGTTCAGTGATTAGCGCTGCAGCTTCACAGCACCAGGGACCCAAGTTCAATTCCATCCTCTGGTGACTGTTTGTGTGGCGTTTGTACATTCTCCCTGTGTCTGTGTGGGATTCCTCCAGGTGCTCCAATTTCCTCCAACAGTCCAAAGGTGTGCAGGCTAAGTGGCTTAGCTGTGCGGTATTGCCCGTAGGTTTAGGGGTGTGCAAGTTAGGTAGATTAGCCATGGGAAATGCAGGGTTACAGGGATAGGATAGGGGGGATGAGTCTGAGTGGGCTGCTTTTCAGAGGGTTGGTGTGGGCTTGATGAGCCAAATGGCCTACTGCCACACTGTAGGGATTCTGAGTGAACCCAGGCTTTCCTGACATGTAAACTGTTGAAATATACTTGCTAAGCCAGCTGGAGTAGCTGGCCAATAATGGTTATCCTTAAAGTTTGTATGTTTTGGAGGTACAGCTAGAAAATCAGTGATTAGACTATAACAGAACCAGTGATCAACTAACTGATTAAATTTTTGTTTTTTAATTGTCGTATAGATTTTTTTCTTTTGGAGTGGCAATGAAAGTGGTATGTGTAAGTTGATGCTTCTTTGGAGGTAGTAAAGTTTGGAATTTGTCTGAAATGAGTGAAACCTGGAATGATATGTACTCATTGTCATGAGAGCTTTGTTATTTTCCAATTTTTTTTTTACTGTTCCAAACTTAATTCTGTTTTGACTTTTCCCTTGTACCAAATGTGGGCATTTTTTTTCAGTGCCACCACTGGTTGTGAAAAATGAGATTGTTTGTAATTGCCAAGATTAATAGTAATAAATTTTGGGACAGAGCCTTGGATGGTGAATTGTTTTCCGTAATAAATGTCCAGGATCTCTGAGTCACTCACCATGCATTCTTACACAAGCCCATAAAAGATGAAAAGATGGAAGGTTTGATGCCCACTGAGTTGATTTTAATGGTTCGAGTGGTCTCTGTATCTGTGGATTGAGAATATTCTTGGTCGTTAGTGGAAAGTTGTCCATGTTTAGCTCTAATGATGACAAGTTTGTGTTTGTTGGTGAGATCCTGTCTAACTCTGTTACGTCATGAGATTGCTGTCAGGTCATGTGACCTGGAAACATGCTGATTGTGGAACTGGTCAGCACGAAGAATCAGTCCCTCAGGGTGGCAAAGAAGTCATTCAGCCTAATATGCAACATATAATTTATGAAAGTATGATATCGTTGTGGACGTTGCCTCAAAGTAATGCTGATGGAAAGCTGTTCCAGGCCCCTCCCTTTTCATTCATTTGTTCAGACAATAGAGTTGGCTTCATCAATATATCCCGTGAATCTGATTATGGGAGATGGTAGAGTCATTGTGGAATTGTATACTACTTCAAAGATTTTTTTCCCAGTGCTATCTAAAGTTCTTTGCAGTATTTTATTTCAGTACATTTTAATTCATTCATGACTCCTACAAATGATTATCTCCTGGCTCTTCAGGTATAATGTGGGAGATAATTGAGTTTGGATTGACATATTGGCACCCACAGTAAGGATCAGGCTAGAATTTAGTCAAAATGGTTTATTTATAGAATAGGTCAGGTCCTGTACACAAGTGCAGGACTTCAGGATATAATTTAGTTTGATTGTGCATTACTGATGAAATGCTGCTTTAGAGGATGATCTGATTTTGGGTCAGATTGAGGTATTTGCCGCGTCTTTGCAGAGTTGAGGTGGACATGAAAGATTGAGTGGTTAGTTCTGGCCAATGAAACAGAGCTTCTGACTCCATATTCTCTCCACGATAAAGGCAGCCTATACTGATTTACACAAGATTGTGTACTTAAGTTCCTGTTTCAAGGCTTCTGCTGAAAACTTCAAGCATTCCTCAGTCACCTACAGATTCATTGAGGACTTCTCAGCCAGTGTGCTCTCTAAAGTTGAGCTCGTCTGAAACTCTGGTCCTGTGTCCTGTCCTACTTGCATACCACGCAACACGAGTCCTCATTGACATTGGCTCCAGATCTCTCCACACTCTCATGTAAGATTCTCTTTTGTTTAGATCACTTCAAGGCCTAAGCCCTGCCAATTTGTAACAGCTTGCAGCAGTATAAATCCCTTGGGCCAATATGTTCCGGCAAACGCCATCCCTACTTAAACTCAAAGAAAATTACAGCACAGGAACAGGCCCTTCGGCCCTCCAAGCCTGTGCTGATCCAGGTCCTCTATCTAAACCTGTCACCTATTTTCCAACGATCTGTATCCCTCTGCTCCCTGCCCGTTCATGTATTTGTCTAGATACGTCTTAAATAACACTAGCGTGCCTGCCTCTGCCACCTCCGCTGGCAACGCGTTCTGGGCACCCACCACCCTCTGCGTAAAGAACTTTCCACACATATCTCCGTTAAACTTTTCCCCTCCCACCTTAAAATCATGACCCCTAGTAATTGAGTCCCCCGCTCCGGGGAAAAAACACCTCGCTATCCACCCTGTCTATACCTCTCATGATTTTGTAGACCTCAATCAGGACCCCCTCAACCTCCATCTTTTTATTGTAAATAATCCTAATCTACTCAACCTCTCTTCATGGCTAGCACCCTCCATACCAGACAATATCCTGGTGAACCTCCTCTGCACCCTCTCCAAAGCATCCTCATCCTTTTGGTAATGTGGCAACCAGAACTATATGCACTTTTCCAAATGTGGTCGAACCAAAGTCTGTGACATGACCTGCCAACTCTTGTACTCATACCCCATCCGATGAATGAAAGCATGCCGTATGCCTTCTTGGCCACTCTATCGACCTGCATTGCCACCTTCAGGGTACAATGGACCTGAACACCCAGATCTCTCTGTGCATCAATTTTCCCCAGGGCTTTTCCATTTACCGTATAGTTAGCTGTTGAATTGGATCTTCCAAAATGCATCATCTTGCATTTGCCTGGATTGAACTCCATCTGCTATTTTTCCGCCCAACTCTCCAATCTATCTATATTCTGCTGCATTCTCCGACAGTCCCCTTCACTATCTGCTACTCTGCCAATCTTCGTGTCATCTGCAAACTTGCTAATCAGACCATCTATACCTTCCTCCAGATCATTTATGTATATCACAAACAACAGTGGTCCCAACATGGATCCCTGTGGAATGCCACTGGTCACAGTTCTCCATTTTGAGAACCTCCCTTCTACTACAACTCTCTGTCTGGTGTTGCCCAGCCAGTCCTCTATCCACTCAGCTAGTACACCCTGGACCCCACGCGACTTCACTTTCTCCATCAGCCTACCACGGGGAACCTTATCAAATGCCTTACTGAAGTCCACGTATATGACATCTACAGCCCTTCCGACATCTACAGCCCTTCCCTCATCTATCGACTTTATCACTTCCTCAAAGAATTCTATCAAGTTGGTAAGACGTGACCTTCCCTGCACAAAACCACGCTGTCTATCGTCTGCCTCATCTGCCTTTTCATCCTGTCTCACACTGTATGCTCGTCCTTAAAATATCTCTGGCAAAATTAATGGACCCATCATCTTCTTCCTTTCATGGGTGTCCATCTATTTCTGTTATACCTCTAAAATGCCTTGGGATCTTATTTTGTGATGGAAGTGTCACTTCTACTTCGTGGTATTAATTTAACAGTTTAATAACCATATTCAGCTTATCTTGCCTACTTTAAAGACTTAGATAATTCCACTGTTAGGTATCTCTCTTCCTGTACTGCCTTCAAAATTGTACTATTTACTTGGATGCAGTATACAGTGACCTCATGTCCTGGTGCATTCCAAACAGTCTCTACAGCGTGTACTTAATTGGTTTCCTGCGAGTGTACATGCATAGTTCTTTGAAGGTGACAGGATGAGTTGAAAGGCTGCTTAAAGGTGTTCACTTTAGGCGTGGAATACAAGTCAAGAAAACTGGGTGAATGTTGACAAAGGAATCTGCCCTCAGCCTCTAGTGGAGCCTTGTGTCCAGTTCTGGACCTTGCATTTTCACAAGAATTTCAGGGCTTAGAGTGCACATTGGAGATTGATCAAATGCGACTGGGCTGTGTGCAAAGACTCTAGAAGCTTGAAATAGTAAGAACTGCTGATGCTGGAGTCAGACAGATAAGTGTGGAGCTGGAAGAACACAGCAGGCCAGGTAGCATCAGAGGAGCAGGAATGTTGACATTTTGTGTCGGGACCCTTCTTCGGAAATGTGAAAGGGGATGGAGCTCAGAAATAAATAGAGGGAGGAAGGATGGGGATGGGGAAGGTAGGTGGGATTACGATAGATGAGTGCAGGTAGAGAGTGGTGGGGATTGATCCGTGAGGTGGGAGGAGCGGATAGGTGGGAGAGGAGGTGGACAGGTTGTTAGATCAAGGAGGTGCGGATGGGAGGCAGGGTTGGTCATGGGATGAGGCCAGGAGTGGGGAGATTTTGAAACTGGTAAAATCCACATTTTAAGCCATTGGGCTGTAGACTCCCAAGGCGAAATATGAGGTGCTGCTGCTCCAGTTTGCAGGTGGCATCATTGTGACACTGGAGGAGGCCTAGAATGGATATGTCACCCAGGAGTAGGAGGGGGAGTTGAAATAGTTCGCGACTGGAAGATAATCTCCCCAACCCGGCCTAATCCCATGACCAACCCTCCCTCTCATACCCACCTCCTTGACCTGACACAACCTGTCCATCTTCTCTCCCACCTATCCGCTCCTCCCACCTCACTGACCAATCCCCATCAGTCCCTATCTGCAGTCACTATCACAATCTCACCTACCTTCCCCAGCCCCATCCCTCCTGTCTCTCTTTATTTCTGAGCTCCCCCACCCCACTCCCAATTTGTGAAGAAAGGTCCCAATCCGAAACGTCAACTTTCCTGCTCCTCTGCTGCTTGGCCTGCTGTGTTCCTCCAGTTCCGTACTGTTATTTCTAGAAGCTTGAGTTGTTTTCCATAGAGTGGAGATTTGGGAGGGATGATACAAATCTTTTGAGTTTTGAAGCAGTAAGTATGGCACAGCTGTTTCCAGTGAGAGGGTTAGTAAGCAGACAATATGGTTTAAGGTGATTAGTGAAAGCAGTAGGAGCAACATGAGAAAAGCTTTTCATGTGACAAGTTACGAGCTGGAATGCTGTAACTGGAAGATGTAGATGCAGATTCATGAAAGTGAAATTGAATAAATACTTGATAAGGATGAATTTACTGGCTGAGAGGAGGGAGGAGGTGGATTGTTCTTTCCAGGACTTGGAGCAGACTTTTTTAATTCATTCATGGGATGAGGGTGTCACTGGCTAGGCAGCATTTATTGCCCATCCCTGATTGCCCAGAGGGCAGTTGAGTTAACCATATTGTTGTGGGTCTGGAGTCACATGTAGGCCAGGTAAGGATGGCAGTTTCCTTCCCTAAAGGACAGTAGTGAACCAGTTTTTCCAACAATCGACAATGAATTCATGGTCATCATTAGACTGTTAATTCCAGATATTTATTGAATTCAAATTCCACCATCTGCCGTGGTGGGATTTGAACTGGGTCTCTGGATTAACAGTCCAGCAGTAATACCACTAGACCATCGCCTTCCCATCGCTCAAGTGTCTACTGCCTGAGCTTCAGTTTTTGAAATGAGGCGAAAGACTCTGATTTTTAACCTGAACGCAGGATTATGGTTTCCAGTTAGTGTTTTTGCATTTATTTTGTCAGTACATTTAATGAATAATTGTAATTCTTGGTTATTTATCATTAATGGTAACCCACCCTAACTCAACCAACTTCCACTTGCCTAGCACACAGACATATTGATCCTGACCTCTCTGGTTTCCCAGTATGGCACTAGTTTGATTTTAAAAAGTCTAATTGTTATTTTCAAATTCCTCTATGACTTTCACCTTTTCCTTGTCTCTTTAACCTCTTGTAGACTTTTTGCCTCCCAACTGTCCCTTGCTCCCTTCACTTTTAGCTTATAGAACATGGAATAGTACAGAACAGAAACAGGCCCTTCAGCCCACAGTGTTATGCCAAACATGATGCCGAATTAAACTAATCCCTTCTGCGTGCCCTTGGTTCATATCTCTCCATTCCTTGTGTGTTCATGTGTTTATCTAAAAGTCCCTTAAATGCCCCTGTTGTAGCTGCCTCCACCATCACCCCCAGCAGCATGTTCCAGTCTCCGACCACTCTGTTTTTTAAAAAAAAATTGCGTCTCACATCTCCTTTGAGCTTTGCCCCCCTTACCTTAAGTGCACACCCCCTAGTATTAGACATTTTAACTCTGAGGAAAAGATTCTGACTGTCAACCCTATCTATTCATCTCAATTTTATAGACTTCAATTAAGTCTCACCTGAGCGCCTCTCTCCCCACCCAGAGAAAACGCCCTGATTTTTTTTCTAGCCTCTCCTTTATAGCTCATACCCTCTAATCCAGGCAGCATTCTCGTAAATCCCTTCTGCGCCCTCTCCAAAGCTTCCGCATCCTTCCTATAATGTGGCGACCAGAATTGAACAAAGTACTCTTAATACGGCCTAACCCAAGTCTTAGAAAGCTGCAACACGATATCCTGACTCTTGTACTCCATTCCCCGACCAATAAAAGGAAGCATGCCATGCACCTTCCTTACCACCGCATCAACCTGCATGGCCACTTTCACAGAGCTATGGACTTGAACCACAAGGTCCCTTTGTACATCAGTGCTGTTCAGGGTCCTGCCATTAACTGTATACTTTTCCTTGACAATTGATCTCCTAGAGTGCAACACCAGGTTTTCTTCACATTATTGTTGGCAGCCGAGCCTTTAGTTGCTGAGACTCAAAGGACTGGAGTTCTCCCCCTCCATTCCCAACTCAAATTTTTCTGCCCCTCTTCCTCTTTTCCAGGAGGACACTCTGTAAAACCTCCCTCCTAAAACCTTTGGCTTCGTGTTTGGATTTGTCCTTGTGTGTTTATGTCAATATAGGCTTGATAATTGTTCCTGTGAAGTACTTTGCAATGGTTTACTAACGTAGTTGTCAAATAGATGCAATTTTTTTGAGTACATTATTAGTATTAAAAGAATTAATTTGGAGTTTCAGCTGGAAGAGTGAGAGACAGTTTGATCTGACCAGATACTGAAGTCTTGCTTTGTTACAATTCCCCTGATTGCTGTTGCCATTTTTAAAAAAAAGTTTTCACTGGCTCCAGAGACAGCGTTTGTACTTTGAAGGTTGCTTTTAAGCTGTTGAACATTTAGTCTGGTGTCCTTTAAGCATTCTGTTTTTATATCATCCTTTTTCTTGCTGCATGCTACCCTTTGGCAACAGCATCCAAAAATACGTCAGGTTTTGTGTATGGGATGACAACACCCAGTTCCAAGTCACCGCTTCCTTTATCAACCTCTCCACTGGCTAAATTGTCTGATTTCTTGTCTGATATCCAATACTGGATGAGCAGAAATTTTCTCCAACTACTTATCGGGAAGACCAAAGTTGCCCCCTTAAAACAGACTCTTTTCCTTCACTAGCAGTCTGTGACTGAACCAGGCTTTTCATGATCCTCCTATCATGTTTAATCTTGAGATGAGTTCTGACCACCTATTCCATATGAATATTACGTATTTCCACTTAATGTTACCTGACGTTACCCTGCCTTAGACCATTTGCTTCTGAAACCCTCATTCATACTGTCATTAACTGCAGACTTGACTTTTCCATCATTCCACTCTCATTTACAATGGGTACATTGTAAATTTCGGGTCATCCAAAACTTGGACTAAGACGTGTTTGTAGAAATGTGGAGTTGAACTGTGGCTCATACGACCAAACCCCACCTTTCAGCTCTTGCCCTGTAGTTTATAGAACTTCAAGTATATCTCAACTAGTGGTGAGCCTTCAGAAGAAGGGTCACTGGACTCAAATCATTAACTGATTCGCTGTCCACAGATGCTGCCAGAACTGCTGACTTTCTCTAGCAATTTCTGCTTTAGATGTTGAGAAGATGTGAGGGAATCTTGAACTAGGGAATATAGCTACATCTGAGTTAACATTTCAAAACTGAGATGCAAAGGAATATCTTTTCCCAGAATGTGGGAAATATCTGAAATTCTCTACCCCAGAATGTTGTAGGGCAAGGACACAAGTGTCTAAAGAGGAGGTAGGTAGATTTTTGAAATATTGAGGTTCTGAAGGGTATGAGGAGCTGACACAACATGAGTTGAGGCAGGTCAGCCATGATCTTACAGAATTGCCTACACGTGCTCACATTTTTTATATTCTTATGTCCTTCAATATTCAGTGAATGTTTACTAGGTGGGTTTTGATACAGGAATCCCATTGAATTGTCTATCTGGATACTCGCCGTTCTATCTTCCATTCTGGCTGAAGCTGTTTCTTAAACACAATGATTACCTATGCATTCTCTCTTTTCAGCACTTCTGTCGCCTTTGACCTTGCGTGATCCAAATACTTTAAAACACACATTTTCTTAATGTCCAGGTGTTTGGGAAAGTGCTCCAATAATATGGTGGACTTTTACACTTAGCGAAGTAAAACTTTGTAGGTTTGAGGAACTGCAATAATATTGAGTTGAAACAGTGCTGATATACAGCCCTCATTTAAATTGGATCCTTGGTACTTCGTCATATTGTCTCTCTCCTTTTAGGCATATGTTCTATGTGTGCAAAGTTAACTACAGTATAATATTATCATGTACATGCGTGAAAGAGACTCTGATTATTTGACTTTATAATATCCTTCCCACCAATGCACTTTGACAACTTGTTGAGACTTGTTGGTATGCAGCAATGAATTGATTAATTGGAATTTTTTTTGATATCATTGTTGAATCAAGTGTTGCCCTGGAAGTTGAAAACTTTCTGCCTGTATATCAATAGTGATTGTGATCTTTGTTCACCGGATCAGGCATGTAAAATCTTACCCTTTTGATGTATAGTGTCTGGATGTTTGACCTGTAGCTTTCAGTTAAATGTCAGCTACAAACTATGAACAAGTTTAGATTTGAACAAAAGAAAAATTAGATTTTCTTACCCACATGGTGCAACCGTGCAACCTTGGGAAATAGTCAGTGTTCTGTAAATGGTTTAAACTTAACTCTTAAACCTATGGATATCAAAGCTCAGCAGATCTGGCAGCATCTGTGAAGAAAAAAATCAGAGTTAACGTTTCGGGTCTGGTGAGGAAGGGTCACCGGACTCGAAATGTTAACTCTGATTTCTTTTCTTCACAAATACTGCCAGACCTGCTGAGCTTTTTGAGCAACTTCTGGTTTTGTTTCTGATTTACAGCATCCATAGTTCTTTCGGTTTTTATTTATGGGTAGCAAATTCTTTCTTGTGCTCCCCAGAACAGCCTTCTGAACAGATGTTGCTCTTGAAGTTCATCTAATGAAAAATAGATTTTAGTTGAGCAATAATTCATGTATGTCTGTCAGCATTACATTAGTCCTTCATCGTTGCATCTTAAAGACACTGCCTACATGCTCACTTTTGACGCACATAGCACATGCTGGAAATGCACATACTTTGAGCCATTTCATTTTAGTGTTTATATCTTTGGAGCTCATATCTGTAGAGTTTAATCCTGTCCACCATGAGGGGAAACCAAATTGAGGAATAAAGTTTCTGCTGTGTGGCACTATCAATCTTCTAGTGCTGAGATTCTGGAAAGAAGAGAGTGGCCTATTTTAATTCTCTTTTGTAATGCCAAATGTAGTCACGAGAAGTGTCTCAGCCCAACATTCACCTGCCGCCTCTGGTCACAAAACATACGTATCTAGATAGATAAAAGGTACTGCAGATGCTAGAGAATCCGAGATAACAAGCATGGGGCTGGATGAACACAGCAGGTCAAGCAGCATCATAGGAGCAGGAAAACTTGACGTTTCGGGCCTAAACCCTTCATCAGAAATGCATTTCTGATGAAGG
>JAHRHZ010000222.1:548443-563938 GCA_024137785.1 Ginglymostoma cirratum
GTCAAGTTTTCCTGCTCCTGTGATGCTGCTTGACCTGCTGTGTTCATCCAGCCCCATGCTTGTTATCCAGGAGATTGTGGTGAGCTGAGATAAAAGGTACTGCAGATGCTGGAGAATCCGAGATAACAAAGCTGCTTTCTTGAAGCATTGCAGCCCATGTGATATAGGGATACTAGCAGTGCTGTTAGGAATAGAATTCCAGAATTTTGACCCAGTGTCAGTGAAGGAACAGTGATTTAATTCCCTAACCTAATTCACAAATGTATTTAACATGTTACAAAGTATTACTGTGCTGTTGCTCAGTTTTTTTTTGCAATAACAATGCATCTTGTTTGTGTATTCTAAAGGCTGAGCTTTCCAGGCTGACTGGCTCCTGTGTTTTAATCTGTATGAGTAATCCTGACTGCGTGTCTCTCCACAGATCACACACGATGTAACGTATGGATTCTAGATGGTGAGCTGTATCACAAAGGCCTTCTTAAGTTTGCGGTTTCTGCGGACAACTTGAAGAACACATTGGCAGTCTTTGTAGCAGACATGGCCAGGCCTTGGACTATCATGGATTCTTTGCAGAAATGGGCCAGTGTCTTGGAAGAGCACATTGACAAACTGAAAATCCCACCTGAAGAAATGAGGGAACTGGAACAGAAATGTGAGTATGGTATTGCTTTTTTTTTTTATTGGTGTGGAATAGTTAAAAGTTTAGTTCAATTAGTTTCCCTGTTTTGAATTGGGATGCATTGGAGAAAATGTTGCCTTGCTGTCTTCTAGCTCATGTGCTGTGTTTTGCAGGAACAGTGTTCAAGGCTAATTGCATCTACTGTTGATTTGGAGCTGTTCTTTCTATTAATGACTTTGTTTGTGACTACTGCTTGTAATGTGGTCCAGCTTCTGATGATGTGATCTCAGCTGCACTGATTGGTTTTGTTAACCTGGGTAGATTGGGTTACTTCTGAAATTCTGAAAAGTAATCTCCAGAAAGATCAAAGGTTTTTTTGTTTCGTTGGATTAAGTTTCTGATTTTGATTTGAGAGAGATAGCATGATAGCTAAAACAACAAACAAAGATAACAGCTGGAAATGTTCTGGAGGATCTTGACTTGATATCATCCTGTCTAGTTTTGACATCTTGCAGAGAACGAGAGCCACAGTACATCAGGAAATACTAGTATCCACTGCTGTACCTCCTGCCTATTCTCCCAGAAGATCATAAAAACCAGGTGCAGGAGTAGGCCATGGCCCTTCGAACCCACTTCGCCATTCAGCAAGATCATGGCTTTTTTTTTTTGTTTGTGGCCTGATCTCCACTTACCTACCATCTCACCATAACCCTTAATTCCTTTTACTGTTCAAAAAATTATCTATCTTAACTTTAAAAACATTCAATGAGGTAGCTTCAACTGCTTCACTGGGCAGGGAATTCCACAGATTCCCAACCCTTTGCGTGAAGAAGTTCCTCCTCAATTCAGTCCTATATCTGCTCCCCCTAATTTCGAGGCTATTATTCTAATTTCGGCCAACAGTGGCAACATCCTCTCTAGTTCTGTCTTCTCTATTCCCTTCAAAATTTTATAAGTTTCTACAAGACGCTCCCCCCCCCCCCCGCCCCCCCAAAATTCTTATTCTTCTCTTTGTGTATTAGATCAAATGCACTGCACTTTGCAAATGGATGATTTTATGTTCTTCAAATATGTAATTGTTTTCAATTTTACAATGTTCTATTACTTGTTTAATGGTGTTGCTGGAGCTTAAGCTTCATTGCCACGAGGGCATGGGTCAGCCTGGCACTTAGTGCGCCAATGCAGGGGTTGAAATCCTGCCATGGCAAGTTGTGGAATTAAATTCCGGAGGAGTTTGTGGGCTCACATCCCCAAGAGATACAAATAAAGCAATCTTGTCTCAAATATCTGTGGAAACCTACAGTAGACCCTGCTTCTGGCGTTGAGGTCAGAACATGCTGAAGACCAGGCCTAAAGCTCCTTAAGCCTGTGTGACTCTGTTACAACTCCTCACAGGTAAACTTTATTAACTTTGGATTTTGGGAGCTGGTTGATACTGAGTGCTTTTTGGCTTCTGGAATCTGGCCCCAAAACCGAACCAAAGCAAATGTCACCTTTTGCTGGCTGGTTGCAAAAGCTCTGCATTCTTCATATAGGAAGCATAATTGTGTTACAGAAATAAACTGAGTATTTATCCAACTTTACTGGCTTCACCCCTGAAGATAATGGTTCCACACTTCAACTGATAACATCATAGCATGATAACAATGTGGCTGTGTGCATATTTATCAACTTGGGGAATGGCCTCATGGGAATAGATGTTTAGTCTCCAGCTTTCCACTCAGTGACTGATTTCCCTAGATCTGAAATCAGAAATACTTTGGTTTCCTGCCTGAAAAATCCCTGGCTTTAATAAAACAGTTAGAATCATCGAACCCCCTACATTATGGAAACAGGCTATGTGGTCCATTGAGTCTACGACCGCCCCTCTGAAGAGCATCCCATCCAGACCTACTCACTACTGTATCCCTATTTACTGTACTATTTCCAATGGCTAACACCTAGCCTGCACACCCCTGGACACTATGGGCAATTTACCATGACCAGTCCACCTGACCTGCACATCTTTGGACTGTGGGAATAAACTGGAGGAAACCCACACAGATATTGAGAGAATGTGCAAACAGTCACCTGAGGCTTGGAATCAAACTGGGTCCCTGTGTCACTGTGCTGCCCATTTTCAAAGTTTACAGAGGCATTTGGAAAAAGTGACTCTTGTGCTGACCATGTTGCTTTGACAGCTGACTGAAATAAATAGACTGTATGAATTTAAGATGCAGCTTAATTTCAATTCTGTTCTAAAGGGAACCTCTTTAGCCATGCTGTCAGTCTGTATGTTTCTGGCCACTTTTGCACGATCATATCTTAAGATAACCAAAGGCTCCAAGGTTTTTTTGGCTCAGTGGTAGTGTCCCTACCTCAGTAGAGATTGGTCAAAATGCCTAACCCAAGGCTCCTTCCTATTGGCATTTGAAAATTTATAAGATGTGGTGTTTTTTTGAAACAGGTCTTGGTAATGTCTTGACGTTATAGGCATTCACTTGAACCTTGTTGAGCGAACCACTGTGTTGTAAATTAGTGGCCACTTTATTTTGGAGATGAGTTGTTTTTGTCCAGGTGTAGCATGTAACAAATCTAATTATAAATGAAAGTTAAAACCAAATCTGTAATCGATTTTGGTTTTTTTTAGGGAACCCGAAGAAGTTTCAAGTTCACAGACCTTTGAACTTTTGAGTAATGAGAACATTCTTTTACTACTTGCAATTCTGATTAAGTAGAAAAATGTGATTAACCATACCTAGATTCCATGTGACAAATGACTATATTAGACAATGTGGTCCTAAGTCATATATCTTCTGTGTTTTGAATATATGGGAGAGCGATACAGTACGATAGGTCTGAGTGTCCTCTGTATAGTACATGGTATCAGCCCATTAATCACCCCCACTTCCTTGATTTTCCCATGTCAAAATAGCAACACGGGATGCACTTCAGAGGACTTAATTAGTTTAGAGTGCTAGGAGATATCGTGATAATCACTGTGAATGCAAGTCATACTTCCTTTCTTGTTGTCTGTTCCCATCTATTCACCTTGAGACAGTTGAGGCACAGTACTTTGTCGATACTTCCAGCTTTTGTACAGTATCTTGTAACACATTATTGATCAAATTTCCATGTTTCACACATAAAGTACAATCTTAATTTTTTTTGCACAATGTTGAGGTAAGTGAGCAGTTAACTTGTGTCTCATTTGGTTATGCTTGATTGGGCAGAGAACATTAGCTACACGATCAAGAGAATTCAATGCTGCACGAATAATGCTGTGGGATCTGTAAAAGACACCACAATCTGTATGAATTGAGATGTAAGCTATGTCTCAGTGGTTGAACTTTGTGTCAGATGGTTGTTGGTTTGTCCTGGAGACTTGAACTTGTGACTGAAGCTTTTACTTGCCAATACTGAGGGAGTGCTGCAGAGTGCTACGTTGCTCAGATGAGATGTTAAACATCTGGCCCTAAGGATGGATGTAAAAGATTTCATGGCATGACTTGAAGAAAGTTGGACAATTTGTCTTGGTGTTCTGTTCAGTATTTATTTCTTCCGCAATAGATTATGTGGAGAGGGGTTTCAGATTTTCACAATTCTTTGTGTAAAACGTGTTTCCTGAATGGCCTGTCTCCAACTTGAACCAAATGCTCACTTGTTCCGGACTGCCTCTCCATCCACCGAGGAAGTCATCCTCCCTTTGTGCCCCTTCAACTTCCCATTCATTTAAGAGATATGGACTTGTCTGTCGAGGGCAGCATTTATTGCCCATCCCTGGTTATCCTTGAGAAGAAGGTGGTGAGCTGCCACCTTGAACCACTGCAGTTCATTGGTGTAGATAGACTCACAATGCTGATTGGAAGTTCCAGGATTTTAACCCAGCAACACAAGGAACAGTGATGTTTTTCCATATTAGGACAGTGCATGGTGTTGGTGGTGGAGGGAGTGAATCTTTGTGCTTGTGGTACCAATCAAGCTGGCTACATTTTCATGGAAGATATTGAACTTCTCCAGTTGCATTCATCCAGGCATTGTGGAATGTTCCATAAACCCTTAGGCCCCCAACCTCCTGCTACTTTTTTCTGCTTTCTCCTTTTCCTCTGAAGGCATAAACCAATACTGGATTACAAATGAGTAAGTGGTAGGAGCTCCCAATACCTAGACCAACTGATCGAGACATTCCAGGTAACCAGAATAGTTTCTCTGTTTGACCTCAGACTTGCCAGCTGAGTGTATTTATTCAAAATCTATGCATCATTGGACAGTATTCCAGATGCCAAGTCACTGACTTTTCTTCCTGCTGGCCCAAATGCCTGTGATACTGAGGGAGTGCTGAGGCCCATTGTAGCACTCCAGTTGTGGTTCCAGTAGCACTTCATACAAAGGTCAGGTAATTCGACTCTAGGGGTCTACATCATGGCTACTGTCCTAGCAAACTGGCCCTGGGCTAACCCATAGCATTGCAAAATTACCCCTTGTGGACTTTTTTTTGAGTATTTGTGGCTTGCGTTTTGGTGCCTTCCCCTGTAAGGCATTGGGGGTGGATGAGTAATCAGTTGCCTTTATTCTTACTATTTGCTATGCCGGCAAGTTTTAAACTTTTTAGCAGCAGACAAGCCACTGTAAATTCAGGAAATCACTTGCAATGTATGCAAGAGTGTGTTGATTTTCCCAAGACTTTGACGAAAGAATTTACAGAGCAGCAGGGTCAGCACAGGTTCCCATCTCCCCAGGGTGATTGTTTGATTTCGGGAGTAGGTACGCATCCAGTTTTACTCAAAGATGAGCTCATGCATCATTAACAAAGCTTGTATTCTTGAATGCAACGTGCTGGCTGCCAAAAAGATTACATCATATGCAGTCTTTGCTACAGAATGTCTAATCCTTTGCATGGATAGATTACCATCTGAATGAAAGCTAGAAGCAGATTTACATTTTTCATTGTCAAAATGAGACGTGACGGGTAGTGCAGCATTTTCATGCTCACCGGTTGGACACAGCGGTGTGAGATAGTCTTTTTGAATTTTTTTGTCCTTTCTGAAGGCATTGACTTTTTGATGGGGATGGGATTTGATGTACTCACTTTCTGCTTTTAAATGTCCTCATGCAAACTCAGGTGTGCTTAATTTCTTGCATTTGTTTCAGATGTCTTTATAGTCACTTGATAAAGCAGACAGCATGGTGTTCTATCAACACGGTCCCATTTTCTTTTGTCGCTGATTATCTTTCCTTTTTTTTTGTCCTTCACCATGATTTGGAAACTGCTGGACAGTGAGCAGGAGTGTAAACCCTTGCTTATTTTCCCCATTCACCAAAAGGCTAGAGAACACAGGTCCTTGTTCTATTTTGTTCACTTGAGTGGTCAGTATATCTAGAACAGATGAAGGATCTGATCTGAAACAGTTTACCAATTGGACTATCATCACAGCACTGACATCCTAAACCTTCATGGCAGTGTCATGGGGTGCAGGAAGAAGGGTTGCTAACTTCTGAAGATGTTATACGGTGTATATAAATACATAGTCTTTTACACTTTTAAAAATTTCCCACTGCATCCTCAAAGATGCATTGCTTTTGTCTCTCCAAGTACTATCTCTGAAGCAGATTGTGTGGTTGTTTCTTGCATGTTTTGTGCAGATTGCTGATGGGATGTGGTGTACTTAAGCTACACACTGGTACTGCTTTCAATGTTTGCTCTTTCTGAAACTAAAAATAGCGTGGATTCTTGTAGCTGTCATTGGCTGTTCATAGTATTTTAAGAATTAAACAGCCTATTGAATGCAGTGTATCATGAAACAATGGCTGGCATCTGAGTGGTTCTAAGCCAGTTTCCAAGTTACAAAATGGAGCAGATACAACAGCGTGTCGATGAGACTTTAGTCCGCTGCTCAGTTTGTTTTGCTGTTGTCACAGAGACCAGGACCTTTCAAATACTATCCAACTCAAATAACAGGGGAACAGTATAAATATTCAGCTTTTATAAACTGTTGTCAAGGTACCCTGATAAAATAAATAGTGATAGGCAGGAGTGATAAGCAAAGTAAAATTGTTCAGGGAAATGTGCTTTGAAAATCCTTAAAATTTTTAGTTTATCCTAAACTGAATGTAACAGTATAATAAAGAACATGGGTTCAAATTTCACTCATGTCAGGAATTATTTTACACGAGAAATGATCAGCACTGGGTGATACTACTCATAGAAGGAAAAGCGTGGAATTAGGAGCTGTTGTGAGAGGAGCTAGAGTCTTTGGTATAACTATCTTCCTGATCAGTGATTTATGAAATTTGGCAATGACCATGTATCCACTGATCTATTTAGAGGCTTGGGTGAAAATTCATAGACAATAACTTATTTATGAAAATGAACACAGCTGGTTTAACTGAATCTGAATTAGCACCCAGAGCAAGAGACCAACAAGGCAGTGTCTAAACCTGTGATGGTCACTGTAGACCCAGGCTAATGTTGGCTAAGCTTGTTAAGCATTATGACCAAATATGATATTATTGTAAAGCGATGTTGACACTGAAGTGAAGATGGCTTGCTTGTTAATAGAGCTGTTGTGGAGAGTTTTTATTGTAGAACATGAGGTTAAAAATGGAAAAAAGTCCAATCCCTCCTGATTACAACAGTGCCAAATATGTACAAGAAATTTAATGGAAACCTGTTACTGGTAATTTATACATAACCTACATTAGTTGCCCACGTAGGTTTTGAGATGCAAAACTCTATAAAATAAGTAAATAACTTTCCTACCTTATCAGAAGCGAGTGTAGGTTTCTAAATTTATAAACCAACTGTCATATACTAGCAGTGACCCACAGATAGAAAAGAGATGGAAAGATTTGGCTAATCTGCTTGGTACTGTTTGAGGGAAAACCTTTGCCAGAACACAAGACCAACTACAGTATCTTCCACATTCAAGTGCGCATGCAAGATCAACTACTTTATCTGTTGGATAACATTTGCAACACTGTCAGATTTCTTAAGTCCTACGCCTGTGATTAAAGATGTTTAATTTAGATATATTAATGTCACTTTGAGTTTGGATTTTAAACCAATGGCATTCTGAGTGGTGGTCTATCTATGTAAAGGGGATTAATAATTAGCTAGGTTGGTCTTTTGGTACCATAATTTTAATGTGTTAGAGGGCAAATGACTGAAAGTTTCCTAGACTGTTAATGGAAGTTTATGTTTTTCGGTTTATGAGAGAGAAAAAAGACAATTTTTAAAAACTAGTTAAAAGCTTCTGAATTCAGTTTGAAAGTGTTCTCTTGAAGTTACAGAATCACAGAATTTTATAAAATGGAAGCATGTTTGACCCATGTCTGTATCAGCTCCAAAAGGCTAGTCCCATTCTCTAGTTCTACCTCCACAACCCTCTAAGTTCATTCCTATCAAATGTGAATCCAGCTGTCCCTTGAAACTCAAGTTGGATGCAAGGAAAAATGTTTCCTAGAAAATGGAGTTTGTTCAGCACAATTGAGGGAATAAATTATCTCAAAATGTACATTTGTTTGTCAAAACTTCCAGACCAGGTGTGTTTGGTCAGAAATTTGCAGTTGTTAATTCAAAGCTGAGAAAGTCCAAGATCTCAGTTGTGGCAGTTAAAAGAAAAAGTTCTGTAACTCGCTGGATCGGAACTGGAAAAAAAGCAGTTAAATCATGTGATTATGTTAAGGCGTAAATGGGATTTTATTTTATCAGATGATTGAAATCTTCTAAGCTGTGTTATATGTAGATTGCTTGGCTTGTTTTGTTTTTCTTTACTTTGTATAATAAGCTCTTTCATTGTTAAAACTAAATTTGCAGCTTGGCCTGCTTGTATTTCAGAGACAGACTGTCATGTGAAGTTAAGAAACAAACAAATGTGATCAGTCAAGCTAAATTTCATTCTGGGATCTGTCTTATTCAGTAACAATAACCCTAGATTATCTACTCGACCTGGTGTGGATTTAAACCTATGCCCTTCTGAGATGTAGGAAAGGTGCCAACTCAGCTAAATTGACAGGTTTTGACTGAAGTAAGCCTTCAGCAATTATTGTTTTAAGTCAACTTGTTCAGACATGTTGTGACACACTTCCAGCGCAGGTGGGATTTGAACCCAGATATTCTGACCCAGAGGTAGGGACATACCACAGTGCCAAAAGAGTCTTGACCCTTCAGCAATTGTAACGTGGTGTAGTCAGCCTGATCTCTATTATAGATTGTACACCCTTTTTTTTTTTTTTTGTTTTGTTCTTTGACTATAGATCCTCATCATCTCCATGATAGTTTGGACTTGGCCAGAAATCAAACTAACGCACAATACTGAATCTGTGAAATGGGAAGTAACAGATCTAATTACAGAGGAGGTTGAAAGGAAGTGACTTGATGTGTTGATACAGCAGTTTGATTGACAAGCCTGTGGCGTCCATTTCTTGTTTCATTGGACGAACCAGAACAAAACCTCTGGCCTTTGGCAACTGAGAGTAATTCAATTGTGTGCATTTAATTTAAAGAATATTTGAAAAGTATTGGTAGTTTGGTGCTAATGCTAGGATATGGAGGCACTTCATGCAGGGAATTAATTTGCTTTGCAGTGATTGCCATCTAGTCAAATGAAACAGCCTCAGACAGCGTCAGCAGAATCCTGTGAACAATAAGATGAATGAAGTTCACCTAAGTAAGTGAAAGAAAATGAAAATTTAAGCAAATGAGGAGTGAGAGCTACCATAGTAACAGCTGTGATAATGCGAAGTTGTGGGAATGCTGCACTTAGATCATTGTTTAGGGTAGTCACAGTGTAAGCCTTACTCATGCCCTAGGCTTGGACATACAAGGCAATTTCAAAACTTCAGAAATAGTTGCTATCCAAGCTGTCCTAGTTCAGCTACGACACTAGCATCAGTCAAACTGGTGATGTGGAAAAATACCCAGGTATGTCCAGTTTATACGAGAATGCAAAATTTTGGATCTGTTATCAATCACATCAATCTAATCTCATTCAGTAGCAAAATGATGGAAAGCATTATCAGCAGGACTGTTTAGTGGCATTTAGTTTGTAATTTGCTCATCAGTGCTTTATTTGAGTTCTGCTAGGGTCACAGCTTCAGACTATGGTCCAATCAAAGATAAGAGCTGAATTTCTGAGACCTGAGTGACTGCCCTTGATACCAAGTCAGCATTTGACTGAGTGTGGCATCAAGTAGCTTTGGCAAAATTGAGGTCAAGTGGAGACTGGGGAAATGAGTCTTCTGGTTGGAGTCGCACGTAGCATCAAGGAAGGTGGTGTGTTACTTAGAGGTCAATGAGCTTTGTCCAAGGACAATGCTGCATGAGTACCTCAATGTTGTCATTGGTCCATTGCATAGCCAATGACTTCTCAATCATAAGGTCAGAAATGAGGATGTTCGCTGAAGACAGCTGAGACACTCCTCTGTAGTTGGTGCGATCAGACTTGTTTCATTTGAATTCAGTCACAGTTGTAGGATTCCTGAGATACCCTGGCATGCAGTCCTTTCCTAGAAAATAAAGTTGAATAACCTTGTGCACCATACGTTACAGTTTTGTCAGGGATTCCATCTGTTGTATTTTCAATTCGAGTGGATTTCTCAACTTCGATCCAAATCAGTGACACTGGAACTGAATCAGTTGGGAGATTGAAGTATTCATGTTGCAGAATGTACCTATAAATGGCAAAGCAAAGTCCAGTTGTTGCTTTTTACTTGGCTTCTTAAACCAAAAGCAGAAAATGCTGTAAAGTGTAAACCCTTCTAGAAATTTAAAATAAAATCCTTGTTGATTTTATTGGAGAAGCCTGCTTGCTTGCTGTGGAAGATTGTTGCTAGGTCAGAAACTGAAACAACAATATCAGTTTCCCAAGTGCTGCCCATTTATAGAATTACTTGTGTTGGAACAGAGAATATGTATATATAACTGCACTTGGGATTGCGGTGTTGTTGATAAAGTCCAAGCTGATATCACTATTGACACTGGCTAATTAAAGGCGCACCCCAGTTAGTGTATCATGGTGTAAGGGGAATTTTCCTTTCCTTTCGTTTGACACAGTGAAACCATGTTCTATAACATGTATGTCTCTGCATTCCTCAGTGTTTGGGCCGTTACATAGTTTGTGACTACCCTGAATGTGGTTTCAAGCTTGATTTATGGTCTTTTATATATAAAAAAAAATAAAGCAAGCAGTGCTTGTTTTGTTTTATTTTCAAACCATGTATGTATGTACTTTTTTTTGTTTCCTGCCACTCCCTCCGTACTGGCATCAGTGTGTTCACAGATTGGCCACTGCACAGTGTAATGTAACACCCATTAAGTCAACTTCCAGAAAGCAAAAAAAGTGAAGGATAGGTCCAGATCCTAATCTTTACACAAATTGAAGGAACCAGCAATGATATTGCAATTGAATGCCACGAGCAGCCTCTAAGAAATTGAGCTAAGGAGTTCTTCAGCCTCTGATGCTAATTAATATGTCCCTTCAGGAAGGGAATGTTGGATTATTGGGTGTTTGCTGGTGGTTGGACTGTGTAAACTTAAGTAGTAATTAACTGCTGCTGTTCAAGGCTTGCATCATTTGTGTTATTTTGAAAAATAAAAAATTTCCGCGTAGCTGCACTCAGCCATGTTATGATAGGGGCAATGTGAGTGTTTCTCAGTAGTTTATGTGGTCCAGATTGTGCGAGAACAGTGGTGTATAGGCCCTAGGCTGTCCTTGATAAGAGCCAACAACAGTTGCATAGGGGTGAATTTCCCATGGGCCAAGCCAGCTTCAAATTGAAAATGCTTTGGCATTAAGTTTTAGATGTCCTTCCTTTCTCTTCTGGTTTTGATTTTGAGGCGGCACAGTGGCTAGCACTGCTGTCACACAGCACCAGTGACCCGAGTTCGATTCAACCCTTGGGCGATTGTCTGTGTGGAGTTTGTGTGTTCTCCCCCTGTCTGCATGGGTTTCCTCAAAGTGCTCCTTTAGTGTCTGGGAATGTGTAAGTTAAGTGGGTTAGCTATGGTAAAAACCCCATGCAGGTGGGGGATGTGGGTCTGGGTAGGATGCTGTTTGGAGATTTGATGAAAACCTAATGGGCCAAATGGCCTGTTTTGGCACTGTAGGGATTCTGTGATTCCACTGTTCTGCATTCATCTGCCTTTGTAATGTTGTTTGTTACCGGTTTGTGTATAAATGAAATGGAAACCCACACTGTTCCAAATGTACTGAAAACAAAAAATGCTAGGAATTACAGTGGGTCGGGCACCATCCATGGAGAGACAGCAAGCTCTCTCGTCCAGGAATCCACCCTCCCCCACTATTGCATAAATGTTGCCCCCTCCACACTTCATATCATCACTGAAGAGTCATCTAGACTCAACGTTAACATGTTCTTTTTCCATGGATGTTGCCTGACAAATGCGTCTAATTCCCACCTGCTGTCTGTGTGGCACTTCTTTCACAAGATTTGTAACACCAGACCTATAAAATTGTGCGATCGGAACAGAAAATGCTCAGTAGACAGCAGGTCAGGCAGCATATGTTCTTCATTTAAGGTCATAGTTGAAACAGCTCCACAAAGTATCCAGTCAACAAGTTGCCCTTTATTTATATGCACAGTACATGACACTGACCCAGCTAGCTCAGAGCTGGCTCCTAGAGTGATCAGAACTCCTGACACTCCTGTTTATATCTGTCAGCCAGGACTCCCTGATTGGACCAGGTTAATGGCCTCAATCAGGGAATTCATATTCTGAGATCCACCTGGCTGACTTCATCGAATAATTACATCAGTCTTTCCCTGGAGCCATGGGTACATCAGAGGTAGGGACACTAGCATGGTGCTACCAAAAGCCTTAAATTAAACATCAGGCAGATGTTCACCTGCACATCTGCCAATGTGGTATACTGCATCCGCTGTACCCGTTGTGGCTTCCTCTACATCGGGGAAACCAAGCGGAGGCTTGGGGACCGCTTTGCAGAACACCTGCGCTCAGTTCGCAACAAACAACTGCACCTCCCAGTCGCGAACCATTTCAACTCCCCCTCCCATTCCTCAGATGACATGTCCATCCCGGGCCTCCTGCAATGCCACAGTGATGCCACCTGAAGGCTGCAGGAACAGCAAATCATATTCAGCCTGGGAACCCTGCAGCCCAATGGCATCAATGTGGATTTCACAAGCTTCAAAATCTCCCCTCCCCCAACCGCATCCCAAAACCAGCCCAGCTCATCTCCACCTCCCTAACCTGCTATAGTGTCTATAAAATTAATGTCTGCCTTGAGTTGTGGCTTAGTATTGAAGGAGGATTAATAACGATTGAGCATGTTGATGAATTATTCTAATGCTACTTTTGCGTGAATCTCGATATCCCAAGTGTCAACTCAAATATAGAAGATATATTTACCGTATGACTGCACCTTCTAATAAATGAGTTGGTGAGAATAAAAAAGAGCTCCTAAAAATCAAAAGGTAGCCTGTGAGAAAATTTCAAGAACAGCTCTCAAATGAATACGTATTTTGACTCATGACAATTATTGTGTTGCATTTGTCAGTCTGAATTATTTGCTTAAATCTGGGGTGGAACTTTAACCCAGAAAGCTCTAACTTAGAGGAAAGAGAGTGTAATCAAGTTGAGTCAAACTGACTTGTATGAAGGCAGTGGAAGAATAAGTTTAAGTTTGGTGCAGGTAGTATGAGCATTGTTGTAGTTAACCACCTTCCCTGGAGAGAAAATAAATGATCTATGATTCAGGAAATGACTGGAATATTTATTGGTTGTCAAGTCATATCTGTGGTTAAGTTAGTCACGATTGAGTGCTTCGTGCTCTGGGTGTATCCAAAACATGACATCTGAGAAAACTGAAAAATCAAGAATTCTATCTTTTTTTTTAAAAAAAATTCAGTGGTCTGTGACTAGCTTCTTACATTGTAGCTAGATTTCACATCTCTACTAGTAAACTTGCTGGAGGCTGTGGATTTTTTAGATGGCTCAAGTAGCAAGTACATAACCTCAGACAATATTAGAAATTTCATAACGTTAACAAAAGATTAGAAAGAATAGCCTTTTCCCTTCTGGGCAGTGAAAATAGGAATAGCCTACTGGCATAGTGAGTGACGTTGCTTCAAAAAAAAGCCATACACCACAAAGGAACAGCTTATGTGATTGTTGAGGTGCATCTTTTTTGAATCATGAAGGAGAAAAGAAGAGGGAAACGATATCCTGGATTGGAAGGAGATAACAGAAAGCTGGCAACTGATTTGAAATGGACTGAGGAATTAATGATCCAAATATCGTTTTCTTGCTCCTAATTTTGTGCCTCTTGTGTCATTTTGTCTCTAGTGGTCAAGGAATTCCAGGAGTATGTGGAGCCTGAGGAAGGATCTCATGGGTCCCCGCAGCGGAGAGCTCCAGTGTCTGGTCAAGAAGATGAGGAGGTAGTTTTGCCGCTGGGTGAGAATGTACTGACGCACAATCTGGGCATTCCGGTACTGGTGGTCTGCACAAAGGTAGGATTGTTATTCCATCAGGCTCAACATTGCAAAAATGAATCTCAATGTCCTGTTGTTTATAAACTGAGTTGCGTTGGAGCTTATTTAAGGTTTCCTTGTAGCAGCTGGAGTGTTGTTCTGCTGCCCAAATATAATTTTTTTTATGCAAGGGTACTTTTTGATTTTGTACAAAAGTGTGGCTTGTACTCATAATTTAGACAAAGTAAGTCCCTGGTTCATTCTTGTTTATTGACCTTTTGAGCCAGCAGTGGACTCAGTGCCTTAAAGAAATATTAAGTGTGTGTATTTGCTAACAGCGGGGTTGTGCCTGGTCTTGCTTTAACTCCCAGATTTGGTGCTCACATAAAGAATGGTTATTCTGGCTGACTGCCCTTGCCCAAGAAGCACAACTCCATTCTGTCTTCAAGAGGATGGTGAATCTCCCAGATGACATGCAGTCAGGGGATGAGCAAGAACATTCCTGTGAAATGGGTACACATATCTGGAATGTCACCGCTGCTCCCATTCTCTCTCAAGGTGTATATTATTGCAGTTCTCTGTTGTTATTCTGTAATCCAAGAAATTCTGACCTAACAACAACATAGGGGTATGCTTACCATGACGACTGCACTAGTTCAAAAAGGCCTGCTACCATTACCTTCAGTCAACTATGGACGGCAGTGTGAAGCCATATCCTCATGAAAGATTTAAAAGAAGGAAATGTATTGCTTGTTATCATGTATGGGAAAGATGTAAAAGGGTGAAATAAAATGTGTGGAACTGCGTTTGGTTGATTTTGGCAATGTGTGTGGATTGAACCATTTATGTAAATACTGCGGCTACAGAGAGCAGTTCAGAGGCCAGGAAACTTGGAATGAGTCACTCACCACCTGACACCCCATTGCCTGACGACCATTCACAAGGCACAAGTCAGGAGTGTAATGGAATAATATCGACTGCAGTGGATGAGTGAAAAAGTGAAAGGTGCCGTAGCCCCAGAGAGAGAAATAACTGGCAGTTAATTTAACCTCAGAGTTGTCATGCCTTGGGTGAGGGATAGGTGGAGAAAGTGGGGCCTTCATAGTGACCCCAACTGGTGCAGGAATTAAACTGATGCTTTTAGAGACATTCTACATCATAAACAAACTGTCAAGCTGACTGAGTGAACCGAGCCCCAGTGCAGCTGCAGTAACACTAAAGAAGCTCAACGCTATCCAGGTTAAAGTACTCGCTTCATCAACACCTGTCCACTGCTTTCAACACTCATTTTGTTCACCACCAGCAATACTGTAGGAACAGTGTGTTCCATCTACAAGATGCACTGCAGCAATTAATCATGGCTCCTTTTGCCAGCATCTTTCAGATCTGTGACTTCTACCACCTGGTGCATGAGAACATGACCCACCTGAACATTTCCTCCC
>JAHRHZ010000222.1:564742-596451 GCA_024137785.1 Ginglymostoma cirratum
CCCATCTCCTATCTACTAACATCATCCCGCCCCCTTGACCTGTCCGTCCTCCCTGGACTGACCTATCTCCTCCCTACCCTCCTACCTACACTCACCTTTACTGGCTCCATCCCCGCCTCTTCGACTTGTCTGCCTCCTCTCCACCTATCCTCTCCTCTATCCATCTTCTATCCGCCTCCCCCTCTCTCCCTATTTATTTCAGAACCCTCTTCCCCTCCCCCATTTCTGATGAAGGGTTTAGGCCCGAAACGTCAAGTTTTCCTGCTCCTGTGATGCTGCTTGACCTGCTGTGTTCATCCAGCCCCACGCTTGTTATCTTGGAACTACATCCCGTTCCTTCCCTGTTCGAGTTCAATTCCTGTAACCCCTTCCTCATTACACTACACTCCAAGGATTGCAGCAGTTCAAGAAAGCAACTCACCACTACCACCTTTTCCAGAGCACTGAGGGAGGAGCAATTAATGCTGGTCCAACCAGCAACACCCAAATTCAAAAGCTGGAAAAATACCAGTTAACGGTGTGTCCTCACCCATCATCCTTGCTAACTTCTTAAAAGTTGGCAGTAATGACAATTAAATATCAGTATCCCCATTCATGCCTCCCAGATTCTTTTTTCACTTGCTGCTAACCTAAAGTAGGTTTTTTGGGATTTGGAGTGAGGGATGGTGGTGATGCAGCTTGCTGTGTAAAGATATGTTACAGGGTGATTCGGAGTGAAAACGCTGAACTACTTCAGTTCTTATTATTCCTAACCTGGAACATCGTAATTGCACTGCTGCTTCAAGTGTGGTCAGCTAACTCTGCACGATCCCGATCCCAAAACATACCTGACAATAGCTCAGTGTGATGCCCGGCCTTGTATTTCAATAATGGGAAAAATTACAGTGACAGCAAGAGTAGCTAGTGATTAGCAATAAGTTTGAATAAGTAATTTGGTTGGAGTCTGCTGATGCTTCAAGGTATTCCATCCAGCATTGCTGTTGCTAGCTGTGTCACAAGAACAGCTTGATTCAGTTACTAACGTTGCTGGATCTCCTAAAGCTCTGCTATATTTAAAATTGCTGGCGTGGGTTTATAGCTGAGTCACAGTCTACATGTCATTTCAACCAAGCGGGCATGTTTCTTGGAGTCAATTTTTAAAGGAACATCATGGAGGATTCCCCCCCCCCCCCGTTCAACTTTAGTATTTCTTGTACATTGAGAAGCCAATAAAAGTAAAAAGCATATATTTCATAAACTTATTGTATATTTAGTTCTGCATTCAACAGGTCTGGATGGACCAGAGATACTTTCACATTAATGGTGAAACAATGAAAGGAAATGTGCAGATTTAAACATTGTATACTCGGATTATATAAGCTGTTCTTTATTCACTCGTTGGATGTGGTAACACTGTCTGGGCCAGCATTAATTGTCTATCCCTAGTTGCTCTTGGGAAGGTGGTGGTGAGCTCCATTCTTGAACCATTGCAATCCATATGCTATAGCTAAACACACAATGTCCTCAGGGAGGGAATTCCAGGATTTTGACCCAGTGACAATGGAGGAACGGCGATAATATTTTCAAATGAGTGGCTTTTAGAGGGTGCTTGCAGCTGGTGGTGTCCCATGTATCTGTTGCCCTTGTCCTTCTCGATGGAAGAGTTTGTGGGCTTGGAAAGTCCTGTCTAAGGATCTTTGAATTTTTGCAGTGCATCTTGTAGATGTTACATGCTGCTGTAGTGGTGGAGGGAATGAATGCTTGTAGATGTAGTGCCAACCAAATGGGTTGCTTTGTTCTGGATGGTGTCAAGCTTCTTGTATGTCATAAGAGCTGCACCCATCCAGGCAAGTGGGGAGGGAGTATTTCATCACACTCCTGTCTTGTGCCTTGTAGATGCAGGAGGAGGAGTCATATGGTGAATTCCTCACCAAAATATTCCTACGCTTTGACCTGCACTCATAGCCACTATGTTTATGTGGTGAGTCCAGTTTAGTTTCTGGTCAATAGCACCCCCAGGATATTGAGCAGCTTGATTGCATGGTGCTTGAGGGGGGCTAGTGATACTGTTTCCTGAGTTGATGTATCTCTTACACCCCGATTTTCCAGAGTTTTATTAGACTTGGCATCTATTCCCTATGTTAACCCTTTTTATTGTCCATTTGGCTTAACATAAGATTTTCAGACTGTTAAACTACAATGATGGACATGTGAAGTTTATTTTCTTGTGTAGCAGTAAAACTGCAGTACATTTTATCAATTCTTCATGGACCAAGGAGAGCCAGAGAATGCAAATCTGGATGGTAGAGTTAACTGTATGTTAATTATGCTAAATTGTATATAGGATATGATTTGGTGATTCAGTTACGCCACTATAAGCACAAACTTTTAGGAGGGATATATTTGTGGTGTGCACAATAAATAACTGATAATGTAAATATGGAAAGATTGGCTCCAGCTATATCCTTCACCAACTGGCTTTTGAAATATAATTTGTCTCCACCTGCTAATCAGCAGCATTTTCCAGCAGCTGCTCCTGAAACTGTGATCGGAAGTCTGAATGTTGGCTGATTTCCCAACCTCCAAATGGGCTTTCTGCCCTTAACTCTGGGGTGCACGCTTGTCATAGTGGCCTACATGCCGCTGCAACAGAAATCTGATTACAAAATGAGCCTGGAATCTTCAGCTATTAATCAGTGCCAGGGCCTGTGATCAGTCACAGGGCGTATGTGCAGACACAGACCAATCCATGCTATTGCAATATTCTGAACACTTAGTCTAATGGTGACACCTTCTGGCAAAGATCAACTACTGCATTAAAAGAGATAGTAAGAACTGCCAATGCTGGAGTTAGAGAGATAACACAGTATGGAGCTGGAGGAACACAGCAGGCCAAACAGCATCAGAAGAGCAGGAAACCTGATGTTTCGGGTCAGGACCCTTCTTTAGAAAACTTCCTGAAGTAGGGTCCTGACCCGAAATGTCAAGTTTCTTGCTCCTCTTATTACTGCATTGGAATGCAGAATGAAGAGAGCACAAGAGGGAGTCTGTCCCAGCTTGTGCTTGTCCTCCATGTGCACTAAGCCTAATCCCAGTTAATGCTCCATTTCCAAATCCCTTTATTCTCTTTCTTTCAATTTAGCTAATCTGTGTTTAAATGATGACATGGTCTTTGCATTGACTATTCACTTTGCTATTTCCATCTCAATATTTTCATTGTTTGGAAACACTGAAACCTGCACACACTAACTCTTGCACTCTGCATTTGTTTGTCATTTATGGGAAATAACGTAGATAGTGGGTGACTGAAGCCACCTGCGATAACCTACCAATTCCGTCCCTTTTCCTGCCTGCTCTCTGACGCTGAACCACTATTTAGAACCTTGATGTTGTATTTGATTATGAAATGTGCCCCGTGCCACATCTCTGCACCATCTCAAAGATTATTTCCAATTTGGTAATTCAGTCCCAATTCATCCCCCTTCATCTTTCTTGCTGTCAAAATATTTATCCATGTTGATATTTCAAAGTTTTACTATTTTGATGCGCTACTGGCTAGCTTCCCTCGATCTTCAGATTTCCTAAAACTCTTTTGTCTATGCTCCTACTTAAACAAGGTTTCATTCACCCATTGTTCATTGACCTAAATTAGGTCCACGAATCAGCAACATTTACACCGGATTTTCCCATCCCTCGAGAGTAAGAGACTGGGTGCACCCTGCAAGTTGTGCAACGCCACCCTTCAAAACTCTTGATATGCTGATTCTGGAAATTGTCTGTAAATTTTGAGCTTCTGATCATGAATTTCCTGCTCCTAGGGACCCTACACAAAAGACTCCAGCTCTGAGTTAGAGACTTGATTACTGGATGGTCACCCAGGAAACGTTAGACCGAAAAGTTCTAGCCTAAATACTGGGTAACTGACTAGCTCAAACTCCGTACCCCACCCTTACATTGATTATCCCAAACCAACCTCGTCGTCTGACAACCTACGCGCACGCGCACACACCGCGTTCCCGAGCAGTGGTGCTGGCCGTAACATCCCTACGCCCTGGTTTGAAAGTGATTACAGTCTTCGTTTCGTAGTGCAGTCAGTGCTATTGCTATGTTCTGAGTATCTGGTACCATTGCCCCTTTGTAAACAACTCACTTCGAGCAAAAGAAAAACCAAACAAAACAGCAGATGCTGTAAATCAGGAACAAAAACAAAAGTTGCTGGAAAAGCTCAGCAGGTCTGGCAGCATCTGTGAAGAGAAATCAGATTTAGCGTTTCGGGTCCGGTGACCCTTCCTCAGAACTGATGGTTGCTGGCAAAACGTCGGTTTATAAGCAGAAAATAGCGGGAGGGATGGGGTAAACGATAGGATAGAGTCCAAAGAGAGAGAAGAGCAGTTGGATAGACAAAGGAGTTAATAACAACCTGGCTGGGAGGGTGAATAGTTGTTAATGGGGACTGTTAGTAACTAACAATATGAAGTGTGTAATGGCAGGCTATTACGAGGCCCAGTGAGTGGGGTAGGGAGCTAGCACATGGGAGAGTTTAGGTCCTAAAATTATCGAACTCAATATTTTGAGCAAGTTGAGTTTAACTGTCCTCTCTGCAATCTTTACACTGATATTTTCTGATCATAGAATCCTTGCAGCGAGGAAACAGGCCATTCGGCCCAACAAGTCCACACAAACGCTCCAAAGAGTCAACCTCCTAATCTATCCCTGTAACCCTGTATTTCCCATGGCTAATCCACTTAACCTACATATCCCTGGACACTACAGGCAATATAGCCTGGCCAATCCACCTAGGGGATTTGTTACTTTAACCCCAGTCAGGATCGGAGGCATAATGACACATTATATTGAAAATTGCAACAGTGAAATGGCTACACGGCATAACAATCCATGCAGTGTATATGGTCCATAAAACCTGTTCCTGCTCCAGTTGAGTTAACACCCTCTGCATTGCTTCCTGTTTTGGTCCTTCATGTAGTTGACCAGTTTACTCTTCGATGCCTTTGGGCAAATGCTTCAGCCACTTATGGTAGGAGAAAGTTCCAGATTCTCTCTACCTTCCAGGGACTGATTCCCGTTCGGACGACATGTCAAGATTTGTTTCCAAGAGCAAAGTGTGGAGAGAGATGGACATTTCAAACCAGATCATAAACAGCTCTGTCAGCTGTGAGAGCTACCTCCACAAAGACAATCCCTTCATGCATGGGGTTTGTGCCAAAGCTCATTAAGTTATCTCCTTACCTTGCCGTTCAAACCTCATTAATAAAGAAATACCTTTTGTGACTTTTGATTTCTTTTGCTGGAGGATTTGATGCTGGTTCTTTCATGAAAGGCAGTGCAAATGGGAATCAGCTTTCTTTGAGAATCACAAAGACGCGCCCCATTCCCCCAACACTTGTTCCTGCATTTCCATTCTGTTGCTTTATATTGAAGTTCTTTATTTACCTCGCAAAAAACTTATCACTTCACGTTGTGTTAAATTTCATCTTGTGTGTGTCAGTCTGTTTCTCCAGCCTTGAAGTATTCCTGAAGCCTGTCCTGCCCTCCTCATAATCTGTTGGATTTGAGCTTTGAGTTTCCGGCAAACTTTGAAATGATGCTCAGTATACCCAAGTCAGGTCAATAATATATATATATATATATATATATATCACACCTTATTATTTTTCCTGGTAATAGCTCTTGGAGAACACTTGGCGGTACTTGAACTAGTCTGAAAATCAGCCATTTACTTCTGCCTTTGTTAGTTTGTATCCTTCACTGTCACCAGCCCTTTAATTCCATGCTCTCCACTTTGCTAACAGGGCTATTACGTGTTGCATTGTCAAAGTGTTTGTGAAAGTTCATATACACAATATCAGTTGCACAGCCTTCATTCACCGCCTCCATTACGTCTTCGGAAAGCACAATGAAGTTAGTGGGACATAATTTGCTGTGTACAGATCTGCACTCAATAAGGTAGTATAGTAGTGGTGGTTGCTACTCATTTTTCCGAAATCTTGAGCAGATAATCGTCAATAAATTCAAATCCCTTCATGGTTCAAAACTCCTTTAGTTGACTTAATAAAATAAATTCCAGAGATGTAAATTTGCTGACATCTGTCCCTCATTTCAGTGAGCCAGTGCTGCAGCTCCTGTTTTTGAGATCATCATCTGTGCCTTAGCAATGCTGTTTGTTTAAGCACTGCCGTTCTTTGGGAGTCTTGTCTTTTAGACATTAGCCGAGATATACTGATGACCAGAAAGTTCTTGATACTGTCTTAGTTTTTTTTTCACCATATTCTTTAAATATCCAAATAAAGAAACTTGCAAAGTTTTTTTTCCTCATTCTCCTGAAACTTGCTGGTGCATTAATTCATGACATATGGCAGTCGTGGGTGCTAGACAAGTAATCTAAATCTTGAAATAATAGTTCAGAACTAGTTATGGCATTTGAAGAATCTTCATTTAGTTGAACAAAAAGTGGAATTTGTTTTAAAATGCTAGCATGAGTAAATTCATCAGTTGTTGATTTTTTAAAAAGAAATCTATCCAGTTCATTGATGTACTTTTAGAAAATAAAGCCTCCACCTTTAACCAATATGGACCCCACGTAGAATTCTTATTTCATACCAGCATGGTCTTTTGTTAACTATCTTCTAATAGAGCTTATCAACGCACTCCATTGTATCAAACCAGCTACCAGTGGTTCAGGGAGAGCCCCACACCATTATCTTGGAATGAATAGGGAAGGACATTAAATGCCATGATGTTGATATGCCAAGCATGTGTAAGATCTAAAATTTAGAGTTTAGGAGGTATCTTTAATCTCTCTCTTTGTTTTAATGTAACCAATTAATGGAGAAAGGTGAAATATTTATGTATTAATCATGTCTTTGAGTTTTTAAAATCGTGGCGTGTGTGTTGGCCTTTTTCGAAAAGGGTTTCAAAATTACCGAGGTCAGTCTTTCTGGAACTTTTTTAGCAAAGATTTGTAACTCGGGTTGTGGGTGAGGTTGTTGACTTGCTCGCCGAGCTGGCTTGTTTTCGTTCAGATGTTTCGTCATCATGCTAGGTAATATCAGTGAGGCCTCCAATGAAGCTTTCTGGAACTATTTTTGTAAACCATTGTCTGCCTCTTGGGGCATCACTGGAAGCTATTTATTCTGTAGTGGTTTACAACTAGCAAGAGAAACAGTCAAGCTATTGGCTTAGCAAAGTCTGGGATCTGTAAGTTGTTTTTAGTTCACCGGCTTATGGGCAGTTTGAAGGAGACCTGACTAGGGTCAGGCAAGTATAGTCTCTCTCGGGGGGGAAAAAGGAGATTGTCCGTAGCACTTGGGGAATGTAATTGGTGAGGACTAGAGTACCTGGCTAGAATTTTGAAGATTATTAGAAGACAGAGAGTCTAAGCTCTCAGTTGTGAGTGGTTGAGGCAAAAGGTGTCGCAGCTCAGAGTAGGAACTGAGGGTGGCACGGTGGCTCAGTGGTTAGCACTGCTGCCTCACAGCGCCAGGGACCCAGGTTCGATTCCAGCCTCGGGTGACTGCCTGTGTGGAGTTTGCACATTCTCCCTGTGTCTGCTTGGGTTTCCTCCAGGTGCTCCGGTTTCCTCCCACAATCCAAAGATGTGCAGGTTAGGTGGATTGGCCATGCTAAATTGCCCGTAGTGTTCAGGGATGTGTTGATTAGGTGGGTTACAAGGGGACGGGTGTGGTTGGGATACTCTGAGGTTCAGTGTGGACTTGTTGGGCTGAAGGGCCTGTTTCTACACTGTAGGGATTCTAGATACAAAAAGCCGTTAAGTCAAACCTGCAGTTTTGATACAGAAAAAATTTCTTTGGACTTTTGAGTAGGTATTATGATGGTGTTTGGGAATACGTGGGATTCTGCGCTGCTGTGTTTTGAAATCTTTCGAACTGTTGTATGTAGGTAGCTTTAGTTGTTTTATTGTTAAATCAAGACTACCTTCCTTAATTTCAGACCAAATATCATTCTGGAATCTGACTTATTTAGTAGTAACAACAACTCGGATCATAATATACTGTATCTGCCTTGTATGAAATGAATTCTGAGTCAGTTATGTTAGAGAAAGAACTGCAAGGTCTGTATTTTGGGGCTTTTGGTCTTGTCTGTCAACATGCTTGTTTCTTGTCTCTCTTCCTCCACGTAATCGAAGCAGAAACATGTTTTTAGGGTTCTAAGGTGTGTAAATTGGCTGTGTTTGTATATTATGCTTGCTAGATTCTGCTGTTGTTCAATTGTGCTACTTAATTACATTATGTACTCATCTCTCCGTATTTTTTTACTTCCCCTTTGCAGTGTGATGCGGTCAGTGTACTAGAGAAGGAACACGATTACAGAGACGAGCACTTTGATTTCATTCAGTCACACATTCGCAGATTCTGCTTACAGTGTATCCTTCAGCAAATTAGAAATGAGTGCTGCTATAGTAAAGTGTGCTGAGTCCACTCTTCTCCATATCAGGTGGCTGTGTTTGTGAGCTTCTGTTTGATACGCAAATGAGAGAGCGCAGATGTGAAATGAGTTTCATTGTTCCTTGTCTGTCCTTGCTGTACCATATTTGCTGCAGAAATGGGTAGAAGCTTGTTCTTTTGCTGTAATGGAGTTGGCACTATCCTATGAATACCAGAAACTGTAGATGAATGTGGACTTGTTCTTTTGCTATTGCCCTCTTCCTTTTTTCCAAGGCCTTGAAGAAATTTTGCACACTTGTGGTTTACTGATTATTCCAGAAACCAATTCCACACTAACAAGAAACAGGTGTAGGCCATTTGGCCCCTCGAGTCAGCTTTGCTTTATAATAAGTTTATGGCTAATCTGTTGGGTAACCTCAAATCCATGTTCTCACCTACCCTGATAACCTCTTGCTTAACAAAAATGTATCCACTTCTGACCTAAAAATAGTCAAAGACCCTGCGTCCGCCACTTTTCAGGAAGACTATCAATCACACTCAAGCCTCACTGAAAGGGAGGCACAGTGGTTAGCACTGCTGCCTCAGTGTCAGGGACCCAGGTTCGATTCCAGCCTCGGGCGACTGTCTGTGTGGAGTTTGCACATTCTCCCTGTGTCTGCGTGGGTTTCCTCCCACTGTCCACAGATGTGCAGGTTAGGTGGATTGGCCATGCTAAATTGCCTGTAGTGTTCAGGGAGGTGTAGATGAGGTGGGTTATAGGGAGGTGGGTCTGGGTGGGATGCTTTGAGGTTCGGTGTGGACTTGTTGGGCCGAAGGGCCTGTTTCCACACTGTAGGGATTCTATGATTCTTCGAAAGAAAATTCGCCTCATCTCTGCTTTAAACGGGTCACCTCTAATTTTTAGAGTATTCTAGTTTCGCTCTGAAGAGGGAATATCTGATCCCCCATGTCATGCATTGCTATGCTCAGATCCCTTCTGCGTCTGAGTGCTCTGCAGTCTCTTACCATTTGGATAATTTATTCTTCCAGTCAAAATGGGCTGTTTTAGGTTTTCCCACTATATACTCCAGATCTTTGCCTGTTTATTTAATGTTATCTTTTATAAACAACTTGTGTCCTGTTCCCAACTTACTACTTTTCATGTCAATAGCAAATTTGACAACCGTGCTGTTCATCCAAGGTATTGATATAAATTGTAAATATTCAAGGTCCCAGCAATCCTACTTGGAACAAGGTACTCATTGCTTTTTGACAACCTGAAAGCAAAACATTTATGCTAATTGTGATATTATCCTGGCAATTCTACTGGCTGATTCAGGTACAAGGTGAGGCCTGTGGAGTTAGCTGACCTCAGCCAAGACTTTTTGGAGAGGACTGGGTTAGGAAGGGGAAATTCCAGACAGTGTTTTCATTCCTGATTGCCCTCCTTGTTAAATAGCTCCCTGATGGCCACTGCCAACGTTGATGGTAGATGAACTAATGAATGGTGATGGGGGAGAGACACCAGCTGGCAGCCTGCACCTGTGGATCTGAGACAATTGGGGATAAGAGGGGTGTGTAGATGGGATGGAGAAGGAAACCACTTTAAAAATAATTCCTGAGGGGGAAGGGCAGAAAACATAACAGATGTTAGTTTGAAACAGGCGTACAGCATTGAATTGAATGGCATCTGTTGGTTTAAGTGTGACTAGAAGCGCAGGCATGCCATTGTAAACTAATTCTGAGCGTGAAACACTCAGGATTAATTCCATTCAGTGATTCTCCTGTATTGCTTCAAATAATTAATGCCATAACACTGGTTGCTACTCCCAGCACTTCATTTTAAAGCGCGCAAGTTCTTGAAATTTTTGAGTAGTTTGTTTTCTTTTTCCAGTGTCCCTTGGGGTAATACTTTAACGGCAGATGTAAAACCAAGAACAAGAGGCTAATAGTTCTAATTTATTTTGAGCGCCCTGTTTCAAAACTGGGGCAAGATATTTCCGCTTCTCCCTGCCATGACTGGATCAAGCATAATTCCCAGGCAAATAGTTTCCTTAATCAGCCTTTCAGATGGTGCTGCCTTGATTTACACATCAATAAAAGAAGAGAAGAATGTTGATCTCTTGTATAAATATCTTGTCCACAAAATGTATGATTTCCAGTTTACCACACCTGCCTTAGTGGTGGAGAAAGATGCAGTTTTTATGTGAGTATCTGACCTGACTTAATGTATATCAGAACTATGCAAATGCACCAGGAAGAATATAATTGCTATGTGTCTCTTAAAATTGATTGGGTGCAAGTATATCTTGCAGTCTTGAAGCCATTCCTTTATAAGCATTCTATATTGCCAGCAAATCTCTAGTGTTAATTGACAGAGAACCGGAGATTCTGCTGAAATGTGATGGAGCTGTTTGCTGTATTTATATATTGATGTTTGATATTGCTGTCCTTGTAAAATCGCACATTCTCTGATTTACCTTGAGCAGCAATTGATTTTAAGTGCATCAGCTATGGTATTCCACCTTTGCTTTATTTTGTATTTTTCAGCCCTGCAGGATGGGACAAAGATAAGAAAATTGCTATTTTACATGAGAATTTTGCAACGGTCAAACAAGATGATGCCTATGAGGATATAATCGGGAAACCCCTAGTCAAAAAGGTAATGTAGTTAATAAGGTGTACCTGCATTCGCTTTGCTATATTGCTTGAATAAAGGTTCATTGTTTTCTGCTGCTGAAGGCAGTGGCTTGTGATCAGAAACCCCCAATCCCACCAGCCAACTCTAAGCTGCCCACTGAGTCTAATTAGCTGGGCTCCCATTACAGAAGAATGTTCAGTTGGTGAGATGCTGTAGAGTCGCCCATGTCCCAGCTTAGATTGTAATGTGTTGGCGGAGTGAGGGGTGGAACGGGGTTTATAGTAAATTATATATAGAATACTAATAGAGTATGGAGCACATGGTTACAAATGGAGACTGACATTGGGTCAATTGCAGTTATTAAAGAGTGTTAGATAACCACTTGGAAATTTGCAAATGATAGATGGAAAGATATGGAGAAAGTGCTTGGGCCACAAAACTAGGGATTGCAATGAGAAAAAGATTGATAGATGAATTAATCATTCTAAATGAAACAAATTAGGGAGGAACATTTTGCGGTAGGGGCACGGGAATGATTTTATGGCTGACTCTTTCTTTTAATTCACCACCAGTTTCATCAAATTCCACCTCAGTGCACTTTGATTAGGACCAAATCAAAGTCACAGCATGCTAAAATTCACTTTAGTACCCATTAAAAAAGGAGCATTGCATGTTCTGATGATTGTCCAGTCACTGGTGCAGGAAGGTGCATTTAAGTGAATGTGGAATCATAACGGGATCAATTTAATTGTGATTCATGTCATTGTTAAGTAGCTCACTGTCATTATTGAGACTTTTAGAAAAAGTCTCTCTCGATGTCTTTTTTCTCTCCCTTACCGTCTCTAATATTTTTATAACAAAGTTGAAAGTGTTTAACGGAAATGGGGGAAGAAAAATGCACTTTTCTCCTCCCAAGATTTCTAACTTTTTTCCTTACGCTAATCACTGTCCAGGAGATTAATCTTCTAATTCCTGGAGGATTGAGCTCAGACACAAGGATTGACCTTTTAGGAAGTTACTGACATCTAAATTAGCTTAGCTGAGTTTTGGGGACCTCATTTAGAGTAGTGTGTTCAGTTCTGGACACTACAGCAGGAAGGATCTGTTGTAGAGCAGGTACACCAGATTGATAGCAACTACAAGTATTAAGTTACGGAGACAGATTGCATAGACAAAGCTTGTGTTTCTTCGAGTGTAGTAGATTTAAGGGTGATTTAATTGAAGCCTTAAGGATGATTAAAGAATTTGATCAGATAGATCAAGAGAAATGGTGTAATTTCCTCTACTTGGGGGAAATCCGACCTAAATAGGAAACTTTTTTGAGAGTTTGGCTGTTCAGAGGTGATGTAAAGAAGCAGTTCTTTATAAAAAAAACTGAAACTCTTCTATCAACCCCTTTTCAAAGAAAAGCTATTTGGACTGAAGTTTGAAGATTTCAAAGCTGAGTTTGCTAGTTTTTCTTTATTTGACAGGGTTATCAAGAGTTACAGAACCAAGGCTGTAAATTAAGTTAAGATATAAATCAGCCATCATCTGATAATGTTCTGGAACAGGCTCCAGAGGCTGACTCCCTTTTCTCATATTTGATCCTCTGGCCCAGCAAGAGCTGACCACTTAAAGGAAAAAAGACGCATGTTGCTGTTTTCTTTGTGCTGTCAACACTTTAATTTTCATCTGAGACTGTCCTTTTCCAGCCTGTCCATGACAAAGAAGTGGCTGCAGAGGATGAGCAAGTTTTCCTCATGAAGCAACAGGTAAGGCTATGACATTGTGAGTGTTTGGTGTCGCCCCTTCTTTACTACTCCTCCTCCTCCTGCCTTAGAACATGCTGTATATTGCGAGCTGTGAATGTTCTTCCAGTGCTCTCAGTTTTGATCTAGGAAAGGTGGGCTTTGTTGCCCTCAACTGGTGAAATTGCAGACTTCTAACTTCCTGGATATCACTGTTAACCCTTTGTTTAAAAGTAGCTGTATTTTAATCACGGTTTTATTTTTAAAAGCACTGCAGCTGTTTTCATTTTGAAATTCAGATTGACTGGCATCTGTAGTATTTCAAAGGCCCAACTGGCTGATCTGCACATTGTTAACTTGAGGTCAAAAATCTGCAGCCAGTATCTTGCACCAAATTCTGTTCATTTGTTATCCTTATTCCCCTTGTGTTTTCTGACCTACTTTGACTCCTGGTTAAGCAAAGGCTGTTTTAAAATTTTTATTCCTGAGCCCTTCCCTGGCTCTTCTACCCCTGATCTTTGCACTTCTGAAATTCTGACCCCTTGTGCATTTCTCATCTAAATCACACTATCGTTAGTGACCGTGTCTTCAACTGCCTAGGCTTGAACTTTCCTTCCTAAACCTCTCCATCCCTCTACCCCATCTCCTCCTTTTAAAATGCCTCTGAAAGCCTGCCTCTTCGGTTAAGGACTTGGTCGCTGGCGCCAATATTATCTTCTGTACAGTCATGCATTGCTTTATAATTCTCCTGTGATACACCTTGGAGAGCTTTGCTTCAAGGTGCTTTATAAATACCTTGTGTTATAGGCTTCTCTGACCTTATTTTCTCTATTTACAGTCCTGTTTTCTGTCTCCACAGACCCAGCAGCAGATCTCTAGTCCAGTGCTAGAAAGGAATTGTTTTGAGACTGTTGTTTGATATAAAGCAGCCTGATTATAAATGATAAGGAGGTGACTCTCAGGCCTGGTCATCAGAGCTAACGTGAACTCTACTTTCAAACTTGCCAAAATTGACTCTTATCGAACCATTGACAAAGGGTACTAGCAGATTGGGGTATACTAGGGATTGGGTAATAAATACTAGGGCTACCAGTGCCGCACTCATTCTGAAAATAATGCCAACATGAGAAAAAGATCCTCCCTGCAAATCCTACAATTTCAAAGTAGTTTCTGTCTAGAACCTTAATGACTCGGCTTCCACTGGGTAGAGAATTCCAAAGATTCACTACCCTGCGTGAAGAAATTCCAAGTTGTCTCATTTATAAGGCCTTTGCCTTATACTGACATTGTGTTCCTTGGCTGTAGACTCACCAATTAGGGGAAATATCATATTTACATCGTCTTGTAAGGGAATTATAAGTTTCTTTGTGATCACCTTTCCTCCTTCAAACCTCTAGAGAATACTGGTTCAGTTTCCTCAGCCTCTTCTCATAGGACAGTCCCTCCATCCCAGAGATTAATCTGGTGCATCTCAGTTGCACTCACTTTAGGAACATTGAAATTAGGAATGGGAGTAGTCAATTCAGCCCAGTCCGCCTTCAGCATGGTCATGGCCGATCTTATCCTGGTCTCAACTCCACTTTCCTGCCTACTCCATATCCACCTTTGTGGCATGTATATAATTCCTTGTACAAGGAGACCAAAACCGTACTCAGCAAGGCTGTATATAACTGCAACAAGACATCTTTATATTCAAACCTCCTTGCACTGAACACCAGCCTTTTTTTAAATTATTTGCTGCACCTGCTTGCTAATATTTCATGACTTGTGAACAAGAACATCCAGCTCCCTTTGGACAATAAAATTTTCTAATTGGTGCCATTTAAGAAACATTCTTCTTTCCTGTTTTTTTTGTCAACTAAAGTGGATAACCTCACACTTCTGTGTTAAAACACGTCATTTTTGTCTATTCATTTTAGCTTTTCAAGTCCCCTTGAAACCACCCTGTATTTTCTCAAAAACTTATATTTCCACCTCGTTTTGTCTTAAAAATTGGAATTAATAAATTATGTCCAAATCATTAATTTAGATTTTGAACAGTTATGGTCCCAGTACTGATCCCTGCAGTAGTCCTGGGACCTCTTTCCAGTCTTGTCTTTGAAATTCCTGTCTGAACTGTGTATTTAGAAAATAAATTCTTGGTGACCAAACCTTATGTTTGCTGTTTTGTAGAAGCTAGTGTTGGGAAGCCTTCTTGAACTGAGACACACTGGGATCTGTGTGTTTTCAGAGGTTATTTCATAGAGATGTTGGGCGATAATCAGATTGTGTGATCACACCATACTTAGCAGCGTTCCTCTTCTTGAATTTCAAATGTTGCTCACTTAGTAGCACTCTCGCCTCTGTGCCATACTGAGGCAGTGCTGTTCTGTTGGAGGGACCACCTTTTAGCTGACACTTTCAACCGAGGCCTTATCTTACATGTTCAGATGGGTGTAAAAGATCTTGAGGGTTTAGCTTGAAGAGGAGCAAGGAATCCTGTGTCCTTGTCAGTATTTGTCACATAGTCAACATCACAGTGACAGATTGTCTGTCTGATATTATTATGCTGGCTAATTTTACAACAGCTCAAGTCAGATTCCAGAATGAAACCTGGCTTGTTAGATCATGTGTCTTTGTTTTAGTTGACATGGGCGTCCATCACTGGGCTCATAGGACTATAATTCAATATTATGAAAAATTGCCCAGGTATGTCCCCCACAGAAATAGCAGGCCCAGTCCAACCCAAATAGCAGTCTAGTCGTTTACTATAAATAATTAGCAAAGTGACAGAAGGGGTCATCAACAATACTATAAGCGGCACTTGTTTGGTAATAACCTGCTCACTGACATTCAGTTTGGGGTTCACTGATCTCATTACAGCCTTAGTCCAAACATGGATACAAAAACTAAACTCCAGTGGTGTCAGGTGAGACTGACTGCCCTTGACATCAAGATCCTGTTTGATTGCATGAAGCTGGAGTTTCACAGTGTGGTATCCGAAGCCTAAACAACATCTGCTTCATCATTGACCTTTGGTCATAAGGTCAGAAATAGGAATGTTCGCTGCACAATATTCAGCACCATTTGAGTCTTCAGACACTAAAGCAGCAAAACTTGGACAATACCTAGACTTGAGCTGACAAGTTGCAAGTAACAATCATGCTAGAAAATGCCAGGCAATGACTATCTCCGATGAGAGAATCTGGCCATGACCTGTTGACATTCAGTGTTTAGTACTATTGCCGAATCCCTTACTATCAATATCCTGGGGTCAGCATTGACCAGAAACTGAAAAGGACTAGCCATATACAGATGTGTTGGCATAGTTATAGTATCATTGACTGGTAATTCAGAAACCTAGGCAAATACCCTGAATTGAATATTTGTCCACTGCACCATGGGTCGTGGATTGTTGGTTCAGTGACATGACCGCTACCCTGCTGTAGTTCTCGATTATGGTTTTGAACTTCACAGTGATTCATATCACCAGTTAAGATAGATGGAATGGTTATTTATTGCTCTTTCCTCTGTCATCCCCTCTACAAATCCAAATCTGCAACATGGGGTTGTGCAGAACAGTTGCTGGCTTTTGGCTATCTTCATAACATTTTGAAGTTTAGCTTTTGCAGGAATGCAGGTTGATATTGATGATTTGAAAGCTCAGTAAGGGTTGTAGTTCCTTGCTGTGGTGAAGATGGTGTTTACCTTTCAGATGTATTCTAACGCTGCTTACCCTTTGTCTTGCAGTCTCTTCTTGCCAAACAACCTGCCACTCCTTCAAGACCTGCCGTAAGTCTGAGAAAAGAGAACTTGCACTGTCTGAAATGAAAATTTTTTTATTTTTTAAAATCAAAAAAGGCTTTGTCTTCCTCTGGATAGTCCCAATATCGCAACACAAAATACGACTCTGCATATGGGCGGTGTGCCTAAAGATGCCTGTATATTGTACTGCTTTATAGTTTGGAGGCAAGTATTTGAGAGTTCCTTGATCGTGCCAGCAGACTTCTGAGCAAGCCCCTTTAGTCTCCAGTGCAAGCAAAAGACTCAGATTTATCAGCCCAAGTGCTGGAAGCTGGCTGAAGGAATCCTGGACTCGAACTGGTGCAAGAGGAAGGCAGGCCAGATTGCTCTTTCTCATTTCTTGTGCTGTTGAACTGACAGTTGTAGAGGCAATGTTGTAGCTGTCGTGTACAGCAGAGCTGAGTGTTCACATTGCTGCTGCAGGAGTATGAATGTTAGTTGCATAAGCAAGGAGAGGATCCATGTTCATAATGCAGAGCAGTTATGGTACCCCTCCAGCATCAGGGCGGTTAATGTGCAGCTAGCACCATGAAACTGTTCTAGCCATCAACCTTTCTCAGTGGTGTTTAGAGTTGGTCACGTGTCTGGAATTAGTGGAGAACATACAGAAGCTTCATATTAGCAACAATGTGAAAGCTGTTTGAGTTATTGCTGAAGAAGGGTTTCGGTCCATCATGACTGCTTAAGAGGGTTCCAATCCTGTTGTTCCATCTTTGTCTCATTACACCAACATAGATACTAACTCATTAGCCACCTCCTTTTAAGATCCTAGGATGAAGTTGCATTTAGACCTGAGACTGATCAGCCATTACCTCCATCAGCTTTGCTTCCTCTTCCTTGAGATTATAATTTTTCCAAGTTCCTTTCTCTCTTCCACTTCCTCATTTACGGCTATTACTGGAATGTTTTTGTATCTTTGCTCATTCATGGGATGAGGGCGTCACTGATCAGGCAGGCTTTACTGCCCATCCCTAATTGCCCAGAGGGCAGTTGAGAGTCCACTGCATTGCTGAGGGTCTGGAGTCAAGTGTAGGCCAACCAGGTAAGGACGGCAGTTTCCTTCCCTAAAGGACATTAATGAACCAGATGAGTGTTTCTGACAATCAACAATGGGTTCGTGGTCATCATTAGACTCTTTTTAATTCCAGATATTTTATTGAATTCAAATTTCATCATCTGCCATGACAGGATTCAAACCTGTGTCCCCAGAACTTTATCTGGGTCTCTTGATTAACAGTCCAACATTAATCCCACTAGGCCAGATAATCCTCTATAATGATGCCAGAAATGAAACATCTGTTTATTTTGTTAGCCATTTCCTTATTATCTACAATTAATTATACGTTTTTACTCCAGGATCAACACTCAGTTTACTTTTTCCTTTCGAAATGCTTGTTCAAACTCCCTTTAATCTGCTTTTACATTTATAGCTTTCTCTCCTGAGTCTATTTTTTTTCTTCCTTAACTTTTCAGTTATTTTCTTCTGTTCTTCATCATAAGACCTAGGAGCAGAAATTAGGCTATTTAGCCCATTGAGTCTGCTCTGCCATTCAATCATGGCTGATTTGTTCCTCAACCCCATTCTCCCACCTTCTCACTGTAACCCTTGATCTCCTTGATAATCAAGAACCTACCTATCTCCGTCTTAAATGTACTCAATGACCTGGCCTTCACAGCCTGCTATGGCAGTGAATTCCATAGCTTCACCACTTTCTGGCTGAAGAAGTTTCTCCTTATCTCCGTTCTAAAAGGTCTTCCCTTTATTCTAAGGCTGTGCCCTTGGGTCCTTTGCTCTCCTACCAATGGAAGCATCTTCCCAACATCCACGCTGTCCAGGCCATTCAGTATTCTGTGGGTTTTGATTAGATCCTCCCTCATCCTTCTCGACTCCAATGAGTATAGTCCCAGAGACCTCAAATGTTCCTCATGTATTAAGCTTCTCATTCCTGGGACCATTCTCGTGAACCTCCTCTGAACCTGCTCCAGGGCCAGTACATCCTTCCTGAGATATGGGGCCCAAAACTGCGCACAGTACTCCAAATGTGGCCTGACCAGGGCCTTATAAAGCCTCAGTAGTACATCCCTGCTTTTATATGCAAGTTCTCTCCAAATAAATGCCAACATTGCATTTGCCTTCCTGACTACTGGCTCAACCTGCAAGTTTACCTTGAGAGAATCCTGGACTAGAACTTCCAAGTCTCTTTGCACTTCAGATTTCTGAATTTTCTCCCCATTTAGAAAATGATCCATACTTTCCTTCTTCTTGCCAAAGTGCAAGATCTCACACTCTCTGGTCAGAATATACTCATTCTTGTGCAGTTGTATGTGTTTTTCTTGAGCTTGATGCTTTCCCTAACTACCTATAGTTAACTACAGATGGTGGGTCTTCCCCTTGGAATTTTTTGTCATAATAAAAATGTACTTTGAGTATTTTGAAAAATCCCCTTGAATGCGTACTATTGCATCTGTCTCAATCTGTGCTCTAGTTTAACATCCCAGTTTATTTCAACTTGCTCATCATTCATGACCACACAGTTATCCTTCATATAGATTTAAAATGAGTTTTAGATCTAGCTTCTACCTTTTCAAGCTGGATGTAAAATTCAGTCATATTGTGGTTGCTGTCAAGGAGTGCCTTTACTGTGAGGTCACTATTCCTGTTACATCACCACATCTAATAAGTCACCGTGATTATTGTTGTGCCTTTATCACAAGCACCCAGTATTTCTCGTATACTTTGTCCCACGTTCTGGTCGCTGTTAGAGGATCTGTGCACTACTCCAACTAGTAACTACTTTCCCCTACTAGTCCTCATTTTGACCCAAACCTGTTTTACACCTTGATCTCTTGAACCAAGGTCAGTCATCTGTAACCACTGCACAGGTGCTATCCATGATCCATCGTACTACCCTTCCATTTTTCTTACCTACCTAGCCTCTTTGTCATTTACCCCTCAATATTTAGGACCCAGTCCTTGTCATCTTTTAGCCAAACCTACATAATGGTGATGAGATTTATTTACTTCAACATGTGCTATCAATTTGTTTACTATTGTAATGAAGGCTACACCTATTCAGATGCAGAGCCTTTAGTGTTTTTTTTTTGTTAATCTTTGTAATCTTCCGGTCTTCTTGGTGTACCCGAGGTATTTTTGATGTTCTTTCTTGCCATCCTTTGATCCTCATTTCCCATATTAATATTTCCTTCTCTTACTTTGTCACTACTCTTTGATATATAACATAATTCTACATTTGATCCCTTGCGCGCACTCACTTTCTCCAGTAGGGCACAAAACAATCCAGTACACTTGCATTAGTTTTTGAACCACACGTTCATCTCTAATTTTGTGATCTGAATGGTATACAAATTAGCACGGATAATAATGCTGCAGAGAACAGTGTCAGTCTCCCTAACTGTACTATCCTCTCCTCCTTCTACTGCATTTGTCGTTGCTCCTTCTACTTGAATGGCCCCTGTACCACAGTGCTATGCACCAATGAATGCCCCCTCCCCGCCCCCAAAAAACTTAAACAATCTGAGACAACTCCAAACACACTGGACAGTTCCAGGGACTGGCATTCCCATGCCTTGTCCTCTGAGTCCCCTTACCTGCTTTATCCTGTTACACCATCCTGTCCCTAGCCAGATCAGAGACTTCGTTCAAAGTGGTGTCACTGTCTCTTTGGTACAGAGAACATCCCCCTCCCTGAAGCATCACCGTGTCTATAGTTCAGCCTCGAGCTCATTAAGCTCTGAGCCAAAGATGTTCAGACTTCAATATCCACTGCAACGGTTTGGCCTGGATCACAGTGGTATCCAGGAGCTCCCACATGTTGCGGCCTTGACACACCACCAGTACGGTCATCGTGAATGAGTTTTAATTAACTGTTACTCATATTTATGTTGTGGTTGATTAATTTTACTAAAAATTTGTAAATTATCTTAAAATTTAAGAATAGAAAAGATCTTAACCACTTACTAGAGGCATTCAACAGCCAGTTCCTTTCCCTGTTGTCGAGCAAGAAACTATTCCAATGGTTCCAGTAGACATAGTTCTTGTCTCAACATGTCAGCAGGTCTTTTTCTAACCACCTATTTTAGGTGATGCTGTCTGCCGTGGGGTCCTCCTTTCACCCACTCCTCTTGGTGCTGCTACCTCTGTTTCAGGATCTGCTACTCTGGCTGATGTTGATTGCCTATCATAGAGCCCTCGACTGGTCTGCACTTAAATATGAAGAAAAATGAGAATGCAAAACCCTGTGAATATAATGCGATATGGTCAGACTCCTCTTGTGTGCGCGCTCTTTTTGAGGGATAGACATTGGCACAAGATTGAATCTACTTTCTCCATGTGTACCTGAGAGAGCAGATAGAGAACCTTTATTTAATAACTCATCCAGAACACAGCATTTTTATCAATGCAACAATCCCTCAGTATGACGCCCATCACTTATTGGAATAAGAGCAAATTGAACTCTTCACTGCCATCTTATGGTCAGAGATTAAATTCTCGATCAGAAAGGAAGTTGGCAGACAAACTGAGCAGATGTTAAAATCTGGCAAAGAGGGACTACAAGATGCACGTTTGAATTTTTTTGAGAAGTTCTGCATTCAAGCAAAACTTAAGTTACAAGCTAATTTTAAAGTATGAAGTTCACTGTATGGATAGTAAAAACAGATTCAGCAGTAAATTTGAAATGAATTAGGTATATGGTAAAAAAAAGGACCATTATTCAAAGCAGTGGGGCAATAGGAGTGGAGTGAATTGATTACTCAGCTGGCTCACAAACAAGTGGGACTGAATGACATTTATCTGCTCTGTAATTGTGTGGTCTGCCAGCCAGACTGAGCTGAAAGGCCATTTTTGTGTGTTCTGGGTTTGGTCTGTTCCTGGACATAACAAGGAAAAGGAGTTTATTGTATTTTCAAGCTCATTCAATAAACCAGATGTGGGGAACTCTTGCCCTATTCGAGCAATGTGATTGTGTTCATGTTCTACTTTTTGCAAATACATTAATACATTTAAGGTCAACATGAATGATACTGTGATTGCTCTCAGGATTCTCCAAGGCAACCAGGTGGCTCTCCCAGGACTCCAAGACAACCAGGTGGAACAAACATGGTGACTGCGGTCCCACCCATCACATCGGGAACTCCAAAAGGTGAGTGTTATAAGGTGCAAGTAATTTAATGAGCCTTGGTCCACCTCCTCTGAGAAGCAAAATGATTGGTTCTTTGATATTTTTAGAAATTTATTTGGTATCAGGTGCGTAATAGACATGTTAATCTTTGCAATTGTATAGCAGCCTTCTTGAGTACCAGGCTTCCTGAAGTGTTTCACATCCAATAATGCAGAGTAGCCCTATTCCAATATAGGAAATTGGCAACGTACTTGCACTCGGGAAGATATCTCAAACCGAAGTGTCATCATAAATTCATCCTTTTTTTTATATTGATTGTGGGATAAGTATTGGCTTTAATACAAAGATATATTCTCTGCTCCTCTTCAAAATGGTGGCACATAAGAGAACAGGTATTTGTTCAAATAAATACCTCCCCGAAGCAACAGCATCTCCAAAGGTTAACGCTTCATTAAGTTTGTATGCCTAGATTTTGTGTTCCTGTTTTTGGAGAGGGTCTTGAAGCCACCCCTTTGCATTTGAGGTGGCAGTGCTGCCCACTGAGCCACAGCTGGCGCAATTAAGTATTGAGCAAAGAGAATGACGATCAGCCCATTGGTAAAAAAACAAAATAATTTGAAACTTTTGCCTTGCACTCATCTGATATTCACAAGAATATCATTGTAAAGGAGAAACAGCATTTTATGAGGAAAGCATTGACAATTGTATTTTTACAACAGCAGTTAATTTCTGTGTACCAAATGACGACCATACTCCATACAGTTATTCAGTGAATTTCTTCCCTCATTGCCATCCCAACCAGAACGGCAATGGATCATAAGGGGATTCGACTCCTGTTTCCTTGGGCATCCAGGGATGAGCAATAATTGTGGCAACCTCCACATTTTGATGTTGTAAAAATAATTGTCCAATTAATTCATCCAAGGACAGTGACCAGTATTTGCTGCAGAATTTCCCAAAATTTCTGTTCCTCGTTTCGTTTTGATTGTTTTGAAATTTATTTATGCCATCTGTTGCACCCAAGCCCTTACATCACTTATTCTAAAGTTCTCTTGACCTTCTCCATTTATCCTTTTCGGTAAGATCCTAGCCCCTCCCAGAGCTTCAGTTCGCTCGCACTCCCTTGTGTTCACTCGCAGTTCTCTTTCCGTTGAAAGCATTGGCGACTGGCTCATTGATATGTTTAAGGCTGAGTTCGACTTTTGATCTTCAAGGGAGTTGTGGGATATGAGGACTAGACAGGAAAGTAGAATCCAAGTCAGATCAGCCATGGTCATGTTGAATGGCAGAGTAGGCTTGTGGGACTGAATGAACTATTGCTGCTCTCATTTCTGGTGATCTGATCTGTGCTGAGAATTTCTTTCTAAGTTCCTGATCTTTGCACTCTGCTTATATTCCATTCTTTTCCAGTGTTTTCTACATAATTTTTATAATCATAATCTTTAGCAGATATGTCTTGGTCACAGATCCTGGTGAAGTTTAAAGTTGAGATTTGTGTCTTTAAGGTGACATTCGGGTCAACGTGAATGCATTCGACAAGTCAAAAAACTCTAACTGGATTGGCATGTAGGTGGATGAAGATTTAAGCTCAGAAACGAGCAGGTGTTTAGACTTTGTTGCTTATGGCAAGTTGTGTGATAAGTTATTAATTAATAGAAGGTAAAAATGTTACATTTTAAAACCTCTTTTAAACTAATGTGACGGGGATGGGAACCAAATGAGAAGGTTAGTGGACAGTAAGGAGTTAGTAAGTAAAGCCTGTAAGGAACTAGATAATGAAGTCAGTGTGACTAAGGGGAAGAGTAAGCAGAGAGCAGATGATGAATGCAAAGGGACAGGTGGTATGAGGTGCATTTGTTTTAATGCGAGAAATGTAGTAGGGACGGCAGATGAACTTAGGGCTTGGATTAGTACCTGGGAGTATGATGTTATTGCTCTTACTGAGACTTGTTTGAGGGAAGGGTAAGATTAGCAACTAAATATCCCAGGATATAGATGCTTCAGGTGTGATAGACAGAGTTAAAACGGGTCGAGGAGTTGCATTACTGGTCAAAGAGGATATCACAGCTGTGCTGAAGGAGGGCACTGTGGAGGACTCGAGCAGTGAGGCAATATGGGCAGAGCTCAGAAATGGGGAGGGTGCAGTAATAATGTTGGGTTTGTACTAGTGGCCTCCCAACAGCGAGCGTGAGATAGAGGTACAGATATGTAGGCAGATTATGGAAAGATGTAGGAGCAACAGGGTGGTGGTGATGGGAGATTTTAATTTTCCCAACATTGACTGGGATTCACTTAGTGTTAGGGGTTGAGATGGAGCAGAATTTGTAAGGACCATCCAGGAGGGTTTTATAGAGCAGTATGTAAACTCAGGAAGGGGCCATACTGGACCTGGTGTTGGGGAATGAGCCCGGCCAGGTGGTTGAAGTTTCAGTAGGGGATTACTTTGGGAATAGTGATCACAATTCCGTAAGTTTTAGAATACTGATGGACAAAGACAAGAGCGGCCCGAAAGGAATAGTGCCAAATTGGGGGAAGGCCAACTATAGCAAAATTTGGCAGGAGCTGGCGAAAGTGGATTGGGAGCAGCTGTTTGAGGGTAAATCCACATTTGATATGTGGGAGGCTTTGAAAGAGAGGTTGATTAGAGTGCAGGACAGACATGTCCCTGTGAAAATGAGGGATAGAAAGGGCAAGATTAGGGAACCATGGGTGACAGGTGAAATTGTGAGACTAGCAAAGGGGGAAAAGGAAGCATACATAAGGTCTGGGTGACTGAAAACAGATGAAGCTTTGGAAGAATATTTGGCAAGTAGGACCAATCTGAAACGAGGAATTAAGAGGGCTAAAAGGGGTCATGAAATATCTTTAGCAAACAGGGATAAGGAAAATCGCAAAGCCTTTTATTTGTACAGAAGGAGTAAGAGGGTAACTAGAGAAAGGGTTGGCCCACTCAAGGACAAAGGGAAGTTATGCGAGGAGTCAGAGAAAATGAGTACTTTGCGTCGGAATTCACTGAGGAGAGGGACATGATGGATGTTGAGGTTAGGGATAGATGTTTGATTACTCTAGGTCAAGTCAGCATTAGGAGGGGGAAGTGTTGGGTATTCTAAAAAGCATTAGGGTCGACAAGGCCCCAGATCTGGATGGGATCTATCCTGGTTACTGAAGGAAGCAAGAGAGGAAATAGCTGGAGCCTTAACAGATATCGTTGCAGCATCCTTGAGCACAGGTGAGGTCCCGGGGGACTGGAGAATTGCTAATGTTGTCCCCTTGTTTAAGAAGGGTAGCAAGGATAATCCAGGTAATTATAGACGGGTGAGCCTGACGTCAGAGGTGGGGAAGCTGCTGGAGAAGATACTGAGGGATAGGATCTATTTACATTTGGAAGAAAATGGGCTTATTAGTGATAGGCAGCATGGTTTTGTGCAGGGAAGGCCATGTCTTACCAACTTGATAGAATTCTTTCAGGAAGTGACAAAGTTGATAGATGAGGGAAGGACTGTAGATGTCATATACATGGATTTCAGTAAGGCGTTTGATAAGGTTCCCATGGTAGGCTGATGGAGAAAGTGAAGTCGCATAGGGTCCACGGTGTACTAGCTGGATGGATAGAGAACTGGCTGGGCAACAGGAGACAGAGTTCTACTGGAAGGGAGTTCCTCAAAATGGAGAACTGTGACCAGTGGTGTTCCACAGGGATCCATGTTGGGACCACTGTTGTTTGTGATATACATAAATGATCTGGAGGAAGGTATAGATGGTCTGATTAGCAAGTTTTCAGATGACACGAAGATTGGCGGAGTAGCAGATAGTGAAGGGGACTGTCGGAGAAGGCAGCAGAATATAGATAAGATTGGAGAGTTGGGCGGAGAAATGGCAGATGGAGTTCAATCCAGGCAAATGAGAGATGATGCATTTTGGAAGATCCAATTCAAGAGCGAAGTGTACGGTAAATGGAAAAGCCCTGGGGAAAATTGATGCACCGAGATCTGGGTGTTCAGGTCCATTGTACCCTGAAGGTGGCAACGCAGGTGGATAGAGTGGTCAAGAAGGCATACGGCATGCTTTCATTCATCAGACGGGGTATGGCGTACAAGAGTTGGGAGGTCATGTTGCAGTTGTGAGAGATTTTGGTTCGACCACATTTGGAATACTGCGTACAGTTCTGGTCGCCACATTACCAAAAGGATGTGGATGCTTTGGAAAGGGTGCAGAGGAGGTTCACCAGGATGTTGCCTGGTATGGAGGGCACTAGCTATGAAGAGAGGTTGAGTAGATTAGGATTATTTACATTAGAAAGATGGAAGTTGAGGGGGACCCTGATTGACGTCTACAAATTCATGAAAGTTATAGACAGGGTGGATAGCAAGAAGCTTTTTCCCAGAGTGGGGGACTCCATTACTAGGGGTCACTATTTCAAGGTGAGAGGGGAAAAGTTTAAGGGAGATATGCATGGAAGGTTCTTTACACAGAGGGTGGTGGGTGCCTGGAACACGTTGCCAGCAGAGGTGGTAGAGGCGGGCACGATAGCATCATTTAAGATGTATCTAGACAAATACATGAATGGGCAGGGAGCAGAGGGATACAGATCCTTAGAATATAGGCAACAGGTTTAGATAGAGGTTCTGGATTGGCGCAGGCCTGGAGGGCTGAAGGGCCTGTTCCTGTGTGTAACTTTCTTTGTTCTTAAACTTTGTGGCCAGTTACTTGAACTTCCTGCTGTAAATTCTCTCAATCGCTAAAATAATTCCTTGCAGGGAGTTTGCTTTTGTCAAAAAAAAATTAAAACATGCCACGCTGAGCTGTTTTCAGACATGACTGAACTTGGTCAGGATGGTGTCTTTGCTTCCAGAGCACTTAGACTGGTTATATCTATAGTGTTGCATCCAGTGTGCACTTAACTGTGGTTCAGTAACTTGCAAGCCTGATAGTGCAGTTTATCTAATTTAGATCAGATTTCACTTGTGAAGCATAGCAGGATGGCTCTTGGTAAGCTTTAATGGCCAAATGAAAACTTGAGCGTCTCTGAATTGGTAGTAATTATCTCTCAATCTCAATTGTTGTAGAGCTTAAAATCAATTGACACTTTTTCAGCTGCAATTAGGAAGCTGGACACTGGGGGGCCCTCTTGTCTTTTTAAACAACAGTGAAACCTGGTTCAGAGGAAAGGGACATTTTTGGTCTCTTTAAGGAATATCAATCCTGGATCAGAGATAGGTACACTACCACTATGTCACAAGAGCCCAGGAAAGATATTAAAAGTTGTTATTGAAAACTTTACAGTAGGGCTGTTGAAGTTCATGTGGAGTTGACCTTGTTTTGTGAAAGGGGAATTCCTTTTTAAACAGGCTATTGGAGTACGTTGAGGAAATAATATGCTGTAGGTAAAAGAGAATGGGTGGAGATACTGTATTTGCATTTCCAGAGGCATTTGATAAGGTGCCTTATGAGGTAATTGTGACAAATACCAGGTCACCTTGTAGGAGGTAATGTATTGACGTAGATAGAAAACTGGCTAGCTGGCAGGAACAGGTAGTAATCATAAATGGGTCATTTTCAGCTGGCAAGTTGTAATGAGTGGTATACCACAGGGCCCAGTGCGGCTGAATATATAGAAGGTATGTTTGCTAAATTAGCTGATCTCGCAAAGACAGGTGGGAAAGTAAGTTGTGAACAGGACATAATGAGGCCTCAGAGGGATATAGATGGTTTGAGTGAGCAAAGATCTGGCAAATAGAGTATAATGTGTGAAATTGTCCATTTCAACAGGAAGAATTAAAAAAAATTGTTACCTAAATGGTGAGAGCTTTTAGAGCCCAGAGTTGCAGTTGGATTTGTGTTGAAATGAATGAATCACAAAAGATTAGTATGCAAATACAGTAAATAATTAAAAAATCTAATCGATTGCTAGCTTTATTGCAAAAGAAGTTGAATACAAAAGTAGGAAGGTTCTGCTTCAGTTTTACAAGGCATTGGTGAGCCCACCCGTGGAATATTATGTGAAGTATTAGTACCTTTCTTAAAGAATGATGTAAATGCATTGGAGGCCCTTCAGAAAAGTTCATGAGATTAAAAATAGGTGGATTGTCTATTAAGGAAACGTTGGATGACCTAGACATGTTTCCACTGGAGTTTAGAAGAGTAGGAGGCGACTTGATCGAAACATACAGGGAAAGGGTAGGTCTACTCGAGGACAAAGGAGGGAATTTGAGCGTGAAGCCAGAGGAAGTGGATGAGGTCCTTAATGAATACTTTGGTATTCACAAAGGAAAAGGACATGGTGGATGATGAGTTTTGGAAGGGATATGTTGTGATGTACTGGGGCATGTCAGTTATAAAAAGGCAGTTGTGTTGGGTGTTTCAAAAAAGCATTAAGATAGACAGGTTCCCAGGACCCAATGGGGTCTGTCCCAGAGTGCTGAGGGAGGCAGTTGAGGGAATTGCTGGGGCCATATATGTAGTCTTTGTATCCTCCTTTGTCACAGCCATGTTCCCAGAGGACTGGAGAATAGTCAACATTGCTCCCTTGTTTAAGAAGGGCAACAGGGATAATTCAGGAAATTGCAGGCTGGTGAGCCTTATGTCATTACTGGAGAAGGTTCTTAGGGAAAGGATTTATTCACATTTGGGAAAAATATGGACTTGTTAATGACAGGTAGCATGGCTTCGTGTGGGGAAGATTGTGTCTCTCAAACTTGATTAAGTTTTTTGAGGAAATGACGAAGATGACTGAGCGCAGGGCATATCTGTATGTTATTTAGCAAGGCCTTTGATAAGGTTCCTCATGGCAGGCTGATACGAAAGGTGAAGTCACATGGGATCCGTGGTGAACTGGTAAGATGGATACAGAACTGGCTTAGTGATAGAAGACAGAGTAGCAGTGGAAGGGAGTTTTTCTGATTGGAGATCTGTGATCAGTGGTGTTCCGAAGGGATCAATGCTGGGACTCCTGTTGTTTGTAATATGTAGAGGAGAATGTAGGTGGCCAGATTAGTAAATTGGCAAACAACACAGATTGGGGGAGCTACAGATATTGAGGATTGCAAGAGGATACAGCAGGATATAGATCAGGTGGAGACTTGATGGAGAGGCCACAGATAGAGTTTAATCTAGACAAATGCAATGTGATGCATTTTGGACGATCTAATGCAGGAGGGAAATATAGAGTAAATGGCAGAATCCTTAGCACTAACATACAGAGGGATCCATGCGTACAGGTCCATAGTTCCCTGAAAGTGGCAACGGAAGTGGATACGGTGGACAAGAAGACCTATGGCATGCTTGCCTTCATTAATCAGGGCATAGAGTATTTTAAAAATTGACAAGCCATGTTGTAGCTGTGTAGAACTTTAGTTAGGCCATATTTAGAGCATTTGGTTGCCACACGACCAGAAGGATTGGAGGCTTTGGAGAGGGTATAGAAGTGGTTTACCAGGATATTGCCTGAATTGGAGGTTATTAGCTCTGAGGAGAGATTGGATAAACGTTGTTTGTTTTCTCTTGAACATTGGAGGATGAGGGGTGACCTGCATTTACAAACTTGAGAGGTATTGATCGAATGGATTGAGAGTCTTTTTCCCAGAGTAGAAATGTCAAATACTATTAGACATCGGTTTAAGGTTAACAGGGAAAGTTTAAAGAAGATGCAAGAGGCAAATTCTTTACACAAAGGTTGGTAAGTGCCTGTTTTGTGCTGCCATAGAAGGTGGTGGAGGTGGATACAATAGCAATATTTAAGAGGCATCTTGACAGCTATATGAATAGGCAGGGAGTAGAGGGATATGGACAGCGTAGAGACAAAAGGTTTTTAGTTTAGAAAGGCACCGTGTGTTGGTGCAGTCCTGGTGGGTCGAAGGGCCTGTTCCTGTCATGTACTTCCTTTGTTCAGTGCGGTCTTTGCGTTCTCTTAACTAACTTGTGGCCACGTTTCCTGTGTTCTGACAATAGCTACCTTTCAAAAATTCTTAATGGCTGCTGAGTGCTTTGGGGCATTGTGACTATTTTTGCAATTCTTCTGTGGAATATGAGCTGCGACAGCATTTATCGCCCTTCCTTGATGGATCTTGAGATAACAGTGATGGCATTGCAGTCCATGAGTAGTGCTATTGGGATGAGAGTTCCAGGATTTTGACCTGAAGGAAATGGTGATGGTTCAAAGTCATGCTGAAGGATTTCCTCTGCAAATGTCAAGCTGTGGAGATTAAGGGTGCTGGGGTTGTAATAGAAAGCAGGAATGCTATAATTGGCATCTGACAGTGTTTGAAATAATGTGTTGGAATGGGAGATGGTGAAGTGATGATTTACTATTAACGGGTAGATTTTTTTGTAGCTTGAACGTCCTAGTGGAGTTTGACAACCTAACAAAAAATGTAAATATAGCTTACTTCCAGTTCCCTGCAACTATAAAGAAGTTGTAAAGTCTGCCTTTGAAGCCCATTCAGAAATTCTACCAATCATTTGTGGTCTCAGACCAAGGTTGGTCTGTTTGGCCAATCTTTAAGTTAACTGATCTAATTGTGGGAGATGATTGTTGGCGATAGTGGGAACACTGCAGTCAGCCTCCTGACAATGAATGGGAAAGGGTGCCCCTTCTTCTTACAATCCTCTTCACCACAGACTAGTACTCATCAGATGAGGGCAGGAATATCAGGTTCAGTTATGTAGGTCAGTAGCTCACTTTTAGCTCAGGTTGGAAGGAGACTCATTGACCCAGGTGTTGAGAACTAGTGGTACTCCCAGTATCGTCTTGAGTGAGATTGTGTTTTGTGGGTGGTATTGAGAACACAGGCTGGTGGAGATTGAAACTATTTTCATGGATGAGGAATATTTTTCTTCCTTTTCAGTTTGGTTTCAAAGTGCTCATCCTCTTTCAGATCCTTCTATGATTATGCCTCTTAATGGAATCTGTAGCCTCTTCATTCCCCTCTCTCCCTCAAACACTGCACCTCTGAAGTCTCTGCTACACTGGCAGTTCTGGCCCTTTGCATTTCCCAGCCTACCTACTTCTATTCTTCACTGTGCTGTGAGCTGCCTGGGGCTTCTAGTGCTGGAATTCCCTCAAACTGTTCACCTCACTTCTATTTTATCTGTTAAAGATGTTCAGAATCTCCTCTTCAGATGCCACCACTTTGACTGAGCTCTGTCTGCTGATGTGGCTCAAAATGCAATTGTTTGTTTTGCAGCACTCCTGGGAAATGTTTTAGGATGTTTTGCTCTGCTCGTAGTGAAATGCAGATTATTGAATACTCCTCAGTGTGCTGGGTTACAGTCCCATTGGTGATACCTCTTCCAAAAGATCACACCTCAGCTTTGATTCAAGGCAGTGAGTTTCATTGACCTTTCAGGCCAAATTGGGTTGGGTTAAGGTGGAGAGAAATTTGTGATCAACTTGATGCCAACTTGGTCACTCCTGTGAATGACCAAAACCTAATGTTTGAACCTACTTTTGTCACTGGTTTGTTATTGGGGAAGTGAGAAGTTATTTAAGCTTGTTTGGAGCAGCATCTACTGATCTCCTGTTAGAGACAAGGTAGCACAGCACAGTCTAGACATGAGGACTGGACAATCTTGTCTACTGCAGTTGCTCCACTGACCAACTCCTCGATCAATTCATGAAATGGTATAACCTATCCTAAGCGTGCTGACATTGAGTTGCTTGAGTGAAAATACACCTCCTCCCACCCACCCTCCTGCAAAAATGCCATCCCCTGTTCCCAATTCCTTCGCCTCCGCCGCATCTGTTCCCAGGATGAGACATTCCAATCCCGCACATCTCAAATGTCCTCATTCTTCAAGGACCGCAACTTCCCCCCCACAGTGGTCGAGAACACCCTCGACCGTGTCTCCCGCATTTCCCGGAACACATCCCTCACGCCCTGTCCCCGCAACAATAATCAAAAAAGAATCCCCCTCGTCCTCACATACCACCCCACCAACCTCCGGATCCAACGCATCATCCTCCGACACTTCCGCCATCTACAGTCAGACCCCACCACCAAAGACATCTTTCCCTCCCCACCCTTATCTGCCTTCC
>JAHRHZ010000222.1:596851-608162 GCA_024137785.1 Ginglymostoma cirratum
AGAGAGAGAGAGAGAGAGAGAGAGACACTAACATTACAATTATTTGTCCTTGTCCTGAACCCTCCCCCACAGAAATATTTTTTCCTGATCCACTTTATCAAATCCTTAATCATCTTAAAGCACCTCAATTAGATAGGCCCTTAATCTTTAATACTCCAGGAAGCACAAGCCTAGTCTATGCAACCTGCTCTAATTCAACCATGTTAATCTGTTACCACTTGGCTAAATGTGCCACACTCCCTTCAGACTTGATTTAGTTTTTGAGATATGGTACAGAGTCTGGGCCCAGCAATCCAGGTGGAACTGAAGCAGAACATTAAATGTAGCGTAGCTTTCACCCCTCAGCCATTTCTTTAGGGAGTTGGCAAATAGTTATTAAAGCCAAAAAAATGACTAACGTTTATATGTATGAAACTCATTGTTTGATATCTTGTTGTAGAATATGTACATTATACAATGATTCAAGAATGAAGACCAAAGAATGTTTCTCCACACATCTCTTCTCCCCTACATCGTTAGTGATGTATATTCCTCACTTTTTGTGTTTTTTTTCTCTTTATTATAGAACACAGGGTAAGAACCCACACCCAAAGAGTTGGGTTTTGCTGTGCCCAAATTGACTGCTGATTCACAGGAAATGTAGTCATTGTTATTTCCTAACAGCAGTGAGTGTAGCCACAATGGTTCAAGAGGGTAACTGGCTACCACCTTGTCAAGGGCAATTAATGGTGACTTTGCCAACAACATCTATATCCCATTAACAAATTTTAAAATGCACTTGACATGCTGTAGAAGTTCAAGTATTACATTAAATGCAAGTTTTGACCTTGTTAGATTGTATCCTTGGAACTTGAACAAGTGAAGGATGTTGAGCTGTGGTAGTTAGTTTGGTGAGAACTGGTTCACCTACTGCTCTTGTACATTGTACCTTTTCTTCCATTCCCTTGAAGGGAAAACCAGCGTAGTGTTTACTACTTGTAACCCACTGTTAGTTGTCCTGGAATGCAGTCTGCAGGTGTATTTAACCTGTAGCAAAGTTGGAACAGGTAGTCCTAGAACCTGTTAAGCCAACACAACTTACAAATGCCATGATCTGTATTAGGAAAAAACAAAGAGATGGGAGGAGATGGAAAAAAGAATAACAAGGGTGATACTGGAATTGAGGAGCTGTAACTACCTCAAAAGGTTTGATCCTCTTTTCTCTAGAAAGGAAAAACCAGAAGGGAAACTTGACCAAATCTCAGAATTGTTATAGCACTGAAGACCATTCAGCCCAATAATTCTGCACCACCTCTCCAAATCAACAGTTTTTGATGCTATTCTGCTGCCTTGTCCCCTAACATCAGTGTTCCTTTTCAGATAAGTCAAATACGTTCCAACCCTTAACCACTCACTGTATGGAAAGGGTTTTCCTTCTTTTATCAGTCTCTGTCTTTTTGCTCATGATCCTTTCACAAGTGGAAACATCTCCGCATCTCTGCTGTCTGAATCCCGTGTGATTTTAAACCTCTATCAACTTTCCTCTGAGCCTTCCCTTCTCCAAGGAAAACATTCCTAACTTCTCCAATATGTGTTTTCATAACTGAAATTTGTCATACCTGGAGCCATCTTTTGTTGTTTTTTGCATTCTTTCCAAAAGGTTTGACTGTGTGTAAGAATGGTGTGGTATGTGCTGTTATTGGTAAAGAGAAGCCTTTATAGTTAGGAGGTGACCAAAAATCAAAGGTAGTCACTAATGAATCAAAGAGAGAAGTCCAGAGAAACTATTTTACACACTGATGTGATCTTGCCATAGTGTGGAGCAGATGCATTTAAAGGGCCATTCAGTAAGCATTTGAGGGTACAAGAATTACAAGGGTAATGCTGATAAGGTGGGTCAAAGTAAGATCCATGTGAACATAAACATTAGCACAGACCATTTGGACTGAACAGCCTGTTTGTGCTGCAAAATCTGTTGCGTTTTCCTGGCATTTTGTCACTGACTGGTCACTGACAGTTCTGAAGAAGCGTCCCAACCCGAAATGTCAACTTTCCTACTCTGATACTGCCTGACCACCTGTGTTCCCCCCTGCTCCACATTGTGTTGACCCTGATCATTGGTGTTGTTTGGTCAGTTTGATTGTGTTCCAATTTACGAGTTGGCAGGAGGTGAAATGTGAAACTGACCTGTGTACATGACAGCTACTATGAGCATTCCAGTTTTTTCATGGTCTGTGACCGAGCCCTGGAGATCCAGCTCTCTGTCACTTGTTTTGTTTAAAGGTGATGTTTTTTAATTTTAAAGAAATTATTTGCTAGTTTACGACACCATAGGAAAATCTGTATTACTTGTGGGAAATATTTGTGCCAGAATGATCCTTTGAACAGGAATGATTTCCTGCAGGCTAGCCAGTGAAATTAAAGTCATGCATTGTTAAGCTGTGCAATTTCTGTTCTCTTTGCATACACGACCATTCTGCAAAAATATCGCTTTTTGTTTTCTTTATATTCTGTAAAATGCTGGATCTGGTCAGTAGCTCTCAGCATTTGAAAGACCTTCCTTCTTTCCTTGACCTCAGTAAGTATCAGAAGATCTCCAAATATTGCTCTGTCCTCCTTCTGCTATCATCCTAACAAAAACAGGAAACGAATTAAATTTAGAGTAGGATAGGGGTGTACGTCGTTGTTAGTGAAAGGACAAACTTAAATTTCAAGATGCACGACATTGTGGTTCACCTTTTAACTGAATTGGACCCAGCAAACAAAGGTTCCTTAGCACTTTCCAAACCTGTGACTTCCACCATTGAGAAGGACAAGGGCAGCAGATGTGGGAACACCACCCCTCCAAGTTTGTACCCCATCCTCAAATCACTCTCCACTCTTTTAGTGTCACTAGGTCCAAATCCTTGAACACCCTCTCTAATGACATTAAGAGTCTACCTTCTCCAAATAGACTTTAGTTCATAAAACAGCTTACCAGACTGTCTTGAGGACAACCCCAGATGGGCAATCAATGCTGACCCAGCCAGCGATGCCCACATCCCATGGGGTATTTTTTTAAAAATATCACTCCATTGTACTTTCCCTGTAGGTACGCATATGCAGTGGTGGGTAAATGGCCGTCCTTGTGATTTTGTTTATTCTTTCATGGGATGTGGGTGTTACTGTAGGCTAGTGTTTATTGCTCATCTTTAATTGTTCCTGGGAAAGAGGTGGTGAGCTGAGTGATATAGCTGTTTCTTCTAGCACTATAGGTATAGAGTTCCAGCATTTTGATTCAGTCACTATCTTATGTTGCAGACTTTTTTTTTGACTTTCAGTTCGTTAGTGGTATTTCTTACATTCAGTTCCAGGCGTGTCCATCTGTTCCCCTCCTCCACCTGTTAAACTGGGAGATGGTTGCAGAAGATGTTACTCAGTCACCAGTGAATGAGTTCCAGGTTCCATTGAATGCGTTGAGACTGAACAGATCTGACATTTTCTGATTTCAGGTCCTGCTGCTGCAAATGAAGGAGTGCTGGCAAACTTCTTCAACAGTTTACTGAGTAAAAAGACAGGTTCTCCTGGGAGTCCTGGAGCTGGTGGAGTACCGAATACAGCCAAAAAGTCAGGTAAGCCCTTATCAACAATCAAATCCAGCAGGGCTGGAAGTGGCTCATTCAATAGCATTGTTATCACTAAGATTTGTCAGGTATCCGAAGGAACTAGACGTGCTGGTGAAGGACATTTTCATGTAAAGCATTCATCAGTGTTTGTAAGCATGGGACAATTGAGTAGTGAATTCAGGCTGACTTCTGAACCTTGGAGACCAGAAAGGCTTTGTAATTAATGCTTTGTTTATCGAGTTAACTGATCACTCAGTGACAGCTAATTGTGATCTTTCATGATTTATATATCTTAGAGTGGGAATCCATAGGAAGCGGCCATTCAGTCCATTGTGCTTATGCTGGCTCTCTGCAAGAGCAGCTTGCTTATTTCCATCCCTGTTCTTTATCCTCATGGATCTGCAATTATTTTTCTTTAATTATCCCATTGAATCCTCCACAAATTCGGGCAGTGCATTCCAGATCTTAACCAATCTCTGTTAAAGACTTGCTTTTCTTCATGTCAGCATCGCCCTTGACTGCACACTGGCAGCAGGAGTTGTTGTGCATGCGTGTCCAGGTGCTGGGTGGGTATCAGAGTAGTCATCTATGGCCCCCATGGGGAAACATCTGTATAATTATTGCTTGTAAGAGGTACTGGAGGTTGACCAATCGCTGCTTGTATCAAGTTGCCAACAGTGGTTTTGGATTGTTTAGTCCAGAAAGCCAGATGAAGAAGGAAAAAACTGGAGCCAGTCTTTGCACAGTTTTATAAATGTTTATTTGCAGAAATATACATTGTAAGCATGCACCTCCTCACTTCATTGCCCAAAGTTGATTCTTTGTCATGGGAGCATTAATGAATTCCCAGTTAGTGCCCACCAGCATGCACAATTCAATGCAATTATATCCCCAAAGTCCTCTGGTAGCTCAGCAGCTGAACTCTATCCCAACAAGCCAAAACTGCTCCCATTCAGTCATCAGGCCCTAGCTTCACGCTAAAGCTCAACAACATTTAATTAGTAACTGATGGGAAAGATGAGCCCTTCAACTGTAGTTTTGGACAGGAGCGAGGCAATTCCTGTCTGCAGGCAGAATGATGCAGAAAGACTCCAATGATTTATATTTATTTTGAGTGAAAATAAACATAATCATTGGAGTCTTGCCCATTATTTGCCAATTATACTTTGAATGGGAGCAATTTTGGATTATTGGGATAGAGTCCAGCTGCTGAGATACCACATGGCTTTGGGGACCTGTTGTTTCCAAGATTATTGTTGATGGGGAAAATCAGATTAATTCAGTTGTCAGGTACAGTGTGCTTAGGAATTCCCAAAATCTTTGTATCAGTCAGGCCATGACCAGCCAGTCAGTTCCCTTTGGAGTTGGTTGGAATTTCCTGAAATTCTTTGGAGCAGAGATCCTGGAGCTTCAGGCTATTTGAAAAGTAACCAGACGCACTTACCAGAGGAATTCACTACAAGCTGGCCAAGGGGCGTTGTCCTGACACTTTATACTCCTACTTTCCAAATAATTTCACAGCAGATTTTTGAAACCTCTTCCCCATCCTGGGACTAGCTGAGCAAAGAAGTCATGCCTTTATTTGCCAAGCTTTCACAGCCTCAGTTAGAGAACAGACTCTCAGCAACAAGCAAACCTGTGTTCTCCTGGTCTGGGTGGTGTGATGTTGTAGCATGTGGCCCCTTCCAAGTGAAGGTCATGGGTTCAACTCCACAGTCCAGAGATTATGCAAAAATAAAATTGAGGCTGACACTCCAGTATATTACAGAGTATGCTCAGCAATGTAAGTGGTGTCACCTTTTGGCTGAGACGTTAAAATCAGGGTCTTGTGTTTGCTGTCTTGGGTTGAGGTAGAAGATCCCATTGTACTTTTTTGCAGTGCTGGAAGATTTCCCTGGTACCCTGCTTAAATATTTATCCTTCAACTATCCTTGCTTGGGGGAATTAAAAACCTGTTTGTTTCACTTTACTGAGAGCTTGCTATGTGCAAATTGGCAGTCACATTTTTTTTGACAATACAATAGGAACTGAATTTCAAAAGTACTTTGGCCATAAAACACTCGAACATTGAGATTGTATTCTTTTTGCTCTTTGCCGCTTGCATGAACTCAAAGCCAGTTTGAGTCCATCTCCATATTTCTGCAGTTCAGTCTCTGTACATCATTGTTATGCAGTGGAACGTAATTCCTCCAAGGTATGATGCTGATTGGGTGTTTCCAACAAAATCAAACATAAGATAAGCCCCATTCTTGCCCTGTGTTTTAGTTTTCTTCCTCCTAGTGCACATTCTGTTTCCTATTTCCCACTTCCTCTCTGGTTCTCCAGACTCCCTGGTAATGTCTTGAATATAGTACAGGAAAGGGTAGTGAAACCAGAATCCACAGTGACCTCAAAAGGAGATTGTAAAGAACTAAGAAAAAATTGCAGCAGAAAGTGTAGGGGAATCGAACTAATTGAAAAGCACTGGTATGATGGGCTGCCTGATTCTGTACTGTAGACTAGGAGGAAAAACTGGAAACGAGATTGGTGACAGAGTTTACAGGTTGGACAGTTAGCCTGTTTTAACGCTGTATTTTGTGGTTTATTTTAAATTGACATTTTCTGATTTTTAATTTATAGGACAAAAGCCGGTTTTAACAGATGTTCAAGCAGAGCTGGACAGGATGTCTCGAAAACCGGATTCTGTAGTCACAACAAACAACTCTCCTCCAACAGAGAATGAAGCCTAAAGCTGCAAGAGACACTGTATAATATAATATTTAAAAATAAAAGACCAAATTAGACAATTGTATCATTCGAGTGAGGGCCAGCAGATGTCTAATGCGGCAGCCGCTATCAGTTTTAGTTTGGGGTGGGGGGAACATGAGGCATTAACTAAACTTTTAAAATGACTTGTGGCAGGATAGGTGTGTGCATTCCAGAAATGTAAATAGCCTCTGTCTGACAACACCTTAATCAAAAAATAATCGTTTTATCAGAAAGATTAAGGGCGAATAAAACCTTGTTAGTAGACTGGCAGAGCAAAGTGTGTGTTACTGGGGGTTTGAGAGAAGGTGAGGGGAGGAGGCAGGTGGCTATCAGTACGGCTTGCTTAGGTTACAATTCTTAGGCAGTGGGGTGCAACAAGATTTTGGAATCAGTGACTGAGATTGGTAGTAAATTCTGCACTCTTATTCCCCTTTTCCCTTTGACTGCTTGTACATGAGATGGGCAGTGAGGCACACACCAAGCAGTCCCAGTCAGTTTGTAATCTGCAGAGTCAGGTATTGGAATGAAGGACCAAGCTGGTGCATGAGATGAAACCACTAACAGTGGCAGGTCACAGTGTGGGCAGAGGAGAGGTAGGTTCAAGCAAGAGGAAGTGGCATGAAGAAGAGGAAATATTTAGACTCATTGGATGTTCTGTTAATAATTGGAAGGTAGAAGTGTGAAACTGTTTATATTTAGGAACGGTTCAAATTAATCAGGATTTGAGGCTGAGCGGGGAAGTGACCCTTAAAATCATGAAATTATCAAACATGATAGATATTGTATCTTTGAATTTAAAAGGCTTTTAGAATGTTTAGAAGGCACTTTGAATAATTAGTTATTGAAATCAGAGTGGAGAGAGAAACCTGCTGGAAACAAGTGCCTGACACATCACCATGCAGGTGTCGTAGTAAGCGCCCAGCTCAAAACATGCACTATAGCACAAGCGGTCAGTCGCTTTATGGTGTTTTATTTTTATTAAAACTTAATTTAAAGGTTGTTTTATCCAGTAATGGAAAGTTTTTTTTAGTTTTTATTTTTTTTTCTGATAGCTCCTGCCTTCCTTGAATTGTGGTGAGTTAGGCCAACATAAACAAAAAGGAAATTCCACCCCCCCCCCCACCAATCCCCATCCCCATCCCCATCCCCATCCCTCCCACTAAAGGTTGTATGAGAAAAACATCATTCCGTTGTTTAGCTGCAATTAATGAAATGGCACATTATTTCTGAGTGTAAACACTACTCAATGTAAAATACTTTATTGCATTGCATTCTCTGGGGGATAACCACAAAATGGAATTGTGCAGACTTCTACTTTCTGTTGTATAAACTGTCCTAACTTGTGCTGAAATGGGAGGTCTGGCTAGTCAGCATTTTCCCTATAACATTGCATATATATTATTAAAAGCAGTAATATATTTACCATTGAAAGCTGGGCATCATTAGCTTCTGAGTATTTTTCCAATAGCAAGACTGTTTGTATAATTTTTTAATTGTTTTTTTTTGAGGCTCTTATCCGTAACATGTACGTATGGAAGGTAACCGGGAACAACGCTCTTGTTCCTGGCGTCCTTGCACCAAGAAGGGCAAGGGAAATGTTTCCAGGCTTGTCTGGACAATATAACTGACGTTCAAAGTTGGTGTAACTTCGGAGGAACTGCACAATTGGTCCACTTTTATTTTCAATATTTTTATGATTTAACTGCTGGAACCAAACAAGCAAACTTTAAATGGCTTTGAAGATAACAGAACAAAATGTTAATCCATATAAACTGTTGTATAGAGGATGCTGAATGATTGTTACACTAACCTTAAACCAATTTCATGTTTAGTGAACTTTTTTCTGTCTTTGTCTCTTTCTGATCCATTCCCCTCTTCACATCCTTTTCTGTTCGTATCTATTCCATTCTGCATGTTTTCTGCCTTCCCGAATCTATATTTTCCATCCTTCTTCTACCATTTATATTTTTGTCTCTTTGGACTCTAGCCTTTTCAGTCTGGACATCTGTTTCCTGTCTTCCACTTTGATTTCTCTCCTCCATGTTCTGTTTACCTTCTTCCTTTCTTGTTTCTTGTCTGTGTTTGCATCTCTCCATCTTACCCCTCCTTTTTCAGTCTGCATTTTCTTTTTGCTGTACTTCTTTCCTCTTGCCTCCCTCTTTCAAACTGTGCCTCTCTCCTTTTCATTTCTCTCTCCCTCTGTTTATCAGAGTTGCAATTCCAGCCAAAAGATGTTGTAATCTAAAGATCTGGCTTGATCTTGTTTGTTTTCAGTAAACTGAAATATTATGCTGCTTAATTTAAAGTTTGCACTTGAAATATTTTGCAGGAAGGAAACATTGGCAGTTTAGAATCAAGTTTTAAATGAAAAATTATTTAACAAAATGAGTGCTAATTTTCACCTTTTGATGAAAGTGGATATTTAATGGAGGGAGAGAGATTGGGGAGATATATATATATATATGTATAAAGTTCTCTGTTAACCATATTAGGTTAAACATTTTTTGTACTGTGTTGGACTGAAATTGTAACATTGAGAGGAGCGTTTTCATTTAGTTCATGTGTATGGCTTTAACCTGATCCAGTCATGTGGAATCTTGCTTTCTCTCTAGTGCTGACAAAGACAAAAATGTGTGTCTCCATGTACCAGCTTCAATAAATGTGAATCTAGACTTGCTGTCTGTTCTTGCTTTTTGACCTGTAGATTTCCTGAAAATACTTTGAAGAGACTTTATTTTTTCCTGAATACACACTGCTACGATATGGACTCCAGAGCCTGGGCTCAGTGGGTCCTGACCTGGTGCTTTGTCATTCGTTGCATGAGTACTGACTCCTTACTTTGTAATCTGTTGTTGTTGATCAGACAAGCTAGTGTTCTCTGTCCAGGTCCATGCAGGGTGAATAGGAATTTGAGTTTGATGTTGGCGTTTCTTTCTCCAAGATTAATAGTTGTTGGTGGTGTCGTTGGGAGCCAATTACTTAGAGTCCGGTAGTGCCAGGAGTAGGTTGTTTCTTTTCATCTGGTACCCTCTTGTCCTTCACCATCCACCGAATTATGATACTGCGCAGACAATGCTCCCAACTTCAATACCCCAATGACTCAGCAAGTGTATTTACTGGGAGCACAGTGATTTGTGTTTATATAAAGCACATTTCATATTCTTAGAGCATCCTGAAGTGATCATTCAGGAACAAGCTCTGTACCTTCCAATGTCAAACGATTAGGGTACCAGAGCTCCTGGAATGGGGAGAGAGAGAGATCCTAATAGAAACAGAAAAGTTGTGTATGATGTGTCGGATCAATTCTTCAAGTAAGATTCATGTTGAATACAATAAGTTGAGAGGGAAGACAATAAAGAAAATAAGACTGGCAAAGAATAGAATGATGGTAAAGGATAAAACGTACTCGGAAATCATCTACTGGCATTGTAAGTGGTAAGTCAGTAGGAGGTGGGCTGGATTGTAATCAGGACAGAGAGGTTGATGTATAGTTGGAAGTCCAGGGCAAGGCAAGAATACGGATGAAATACTTGTATTGATATATACTGAGGAAGAGGAATATTGACACCATTAACCAAAATGGAGATGGTAGAGATAATGGGTTTTGTGATTATTGATCGGGAGGAGGTACTAGAAAGATCGACCTGGCTTGTGGTAGATAGGGCACCTTGTCTGGATGGCTTACATTCCAGATTGCTGAGAGTGCAGATGGTAAATGGGCTTGGCTTTTTATCCTCCAAACTTCACCAGATATGGCAAAGATGCCAGAGGATTGAAGAGTGGCAGATCTTAGCAATTACAGAGGAGTTAGTTGAACATTCAGTATTTGAACATTTTACCTACCACTGATCAGGGACAAAAATCAATTGGCACTTGGAGAGATTTGAGTAATTTCAGGAGATTCTGCACAGATTTGTAAATGGCAGATTGTGCTCGATTTGAAGTAACTGAGAAGGTTGATGAAGGGAATGTGGTGGAGGTTGACTATTTGGATTAAGAAATTTGGATGAGGTTCCATTTTAAAGGCTGATTAATAAAACTGAGGTTTATGTAATAAGGAGGTCATTGGCCAATTGGATTAAAATATTGACTTTGGGATGGAAGGTAGCAAGTCCTGCTAGATGGTGGTTTTATGATTGGATAGGAGTATTTCTCTTGGGTTAGTGCCAGGACCACTGCTTTTCTTATGAAATTTCAATGACTCTGATCTAGAAATATGGAGTAAAATTTGAACGTTAGTCAATGGCGTCAAACTGAGGATGATATGAACTGTTGTGGTTGGTTGGCTCGCCGAGCTGTTTCGTTGTTCCGCAGACGTTTCATGATCCTGCTGAAGCCTGGCTTCATCAGAGGCTGCATTGATGATGTTACCCAGCAGGGTCATGAAACGTCTGTGGAACAACGAACCAGCTTGGTGAGCCAGCCAACCACAATGTCCACAACCCGAATCTACCCTTAAAATCTAAATGATACGAACCGCCTCCACTCGCGAAGAGATTGCCAAGGAGAATGGACAGGCACACTGTTGCACCTTTATAAAACTCTACTTTGGTTACAACCAGAGTTTTTATCGCTAGTTCTGGTCACCACATTTCAGGAAGAATGTAAAGGATTTCTGTTGACCAGGTTATTTTGGTAAAGCTGGGATTCTGCTCCTTGGAGTGAAAGAGATTGAGGGGAGATTTGATGAAGGTATACAAGATAGTGACTGGCTTAGGTAAGGTGGAGAAAGGAAAATAAATTTTTCCTATTAAGTGTAAGTGATTCTCTGACTATTCTTGATTGTTTTTCGAATGAGAGCACTCCTTGAAACAAGGGCGTTCAAGAGAAGTCTGATCAATGTGAACAGATGGCAAGTGTAGCCAAGGTAGAGAAATAATGTATCAGAGATAAAAGGTACTGCAGATGCTGGAGAATCCGAGATAACAAGCATGGGGCTGGATGAACACAGCAGGCCAAGCAGCATCATAGATGCTGCT
>JAHRHZ010000222.1:608562-626610 GCA_024137785.1 Ginglymostoma cirratum
TGTGTTCATCCAGCCCCATGCTTGTTATCTAGAGAAATGATGTGTTCCTTTTAGAGGAGTACAGTAATTACAGCAGACTTCACATTTTGAGAAGAGATGCAGCAAGAGGAAATGGGTGTGATTGTGATCTGGAATTTGCTGCCTTCGAAGGTGATAGAAGTGGAGACAATCAGTGATCTCCAAAGTAAATTGAAATGGCTACTGGGTAAGAGCAGGGACATGAGACTGAGTTTGGTTGCACTGCAGACAGCTGGAATGTTCTTGATGGACTGAATAGCTACCTTCTGTGAAGACTCACTTTCCAGGTGTGGCACAATAGACTTTGCAACCTTGGAAGTGCGCTGTGTAAAACCATGAGCAGCATGGAGCAAACCTCCATTTAAACTTCCAGTGGGTCTGGGGAACACAGTATCACTGATGAATTTCTCGAGAGAGAGAGAGAGAGAGAATTGAAAAGCAGAGATATAGTTTGTCTTATATAGTCCATAGTTTGGACCTTGAGTGTATACAGAAGCATTGGGTAGAGATTCAGGAGTGATCTCAGAACCGAGGTGTTTAATTATCAGGTGGGACAGAACAGGCTGGGGTTTTAGAACAATGTAGGATGACCTGTTAGAAGTTTTAAAATCTAGATTTGAAAGGTTAAGGTGTGATCTGATCAACATCATCAAGATCCGGGAAAAACATAGCATAGATCAAGCTACACTATTTCCACTGGTTGGGGATTCGAGAACTAGGGGGCCAAATTGTTTAGGAATGACGTTAGGAAGCACCTCTACACACAAAGGGTGAGACTCTGCCACAAATGGCAGTGGATACTGGATCAGTTGTTAATTTTAAATCAAATTTTAAACCAAAGATTGGTTTTTGTAAGCAAAGGTATTAAGTATAGACCAAAGGCAGGTTCTGTGGTGTTAGACTACAGATCAGCTACAATCTCATTGAATGGTGGAACAGGTTTGAATTTGAATACTGCAGTAAGTAACTCCCCTCCTGACTCCTCAAAGGCTGTCCATCATCTACACGGCACAAGTCAGGTGTTTGATGGGACACTCCCCACTTGCTTCGATAAGTGCAGCCTGAACAACACATGAAACTTGACACCATTCAGGACAAAGCCCACTTGATTTGTACCACATCTACAACTACCCACTCCCTCCACCACTGATGCTCAGTAGCGTTGGTGTACTATCTACAAGATGCACTGCAGAAATTCACTAAAGATCCTCAGACAGAAGGACAAGGGCAGCAGATACGTGGGGACACCACCCCTGCAAGTTCCCCTCCAAGTCGCTCACCATCCTGACTTGAAAATATATCACTGTTCCTTCACTGTTCCTGGGTCAAAATCCTGGAATTCCCTCCCTAAGGACCTTGTGGGTCAACCTGCAGCACATGGACTGCAGCGGCTCAAGAATGCAGCTTCTCAAGGAGGCAACTAGGGATGGGTAATAAATATTTGTCCGGCCAGCAACACCCATAATCCCACGAGTGAATGAAATGAAATAGCCTCCTGTATTCCTATGCCCCTTTGTGGGGGCAGTCTGAAGCCGGGAGCCATCATTAAAAGGTAATCCCCAATAATCCAATTGCAAATACTTGAACAACGTCTACATGCAGTGGTTAGAGTGAAACTCTACTGTAGAGGAGCGGTTGAGGTGAGTGATATAGATGCATCTCAACAGCAGCTAGTTAGGCACATGAGGAAGAAAGGGATAGAAAGATAAATTGAACGGGTTAGATAGAGGGATAGCAGGAAGCTCATAAATACTGTCACGAGCTTGGACCAAATGGCCTCTTTGTGTACTGCACTCAATGTAATCTGATTTATGGAATAGATTTCAGATTGAGGTAGAGACAAAAGTCCTGAAATAATTCCGGAAACAATTGTGTGCTTAGCTGAAGTGGAAGAAACTAGGGTGCATGATAATCCTTATAGGGAATACTCTTCCATGAACAATATAGATACATATTTGTAAAAATCCAATGACTAAAGGCTGACTGTACAAACCAGTAAGGCTCTTCAGATTTGATCTCAGGGCTATAGGTCTCTCTGTCCAAGCTGGCATTTATTTCCCAGCCGTAATTACCACTGAAGTTGGCAGTAGGTTCGACGCACAATTCGATGCATCTGAAGGACGTGTAAGGGCATCTCAGATTGCAGTTAAGAATAAACCTTGTTAGTATGGGACTGGAATCACCAATAGGGCTTGTTCGGGTAAGCACAGATGGGGCAGTGATGATCTAGTGGCATTATCGCTGGACTATTAATCCAGCGATCCAGGTAATGTGCGGATCCAAGTTTGAATCCTGCCTCAGCAGATGGTAGAATTTGAATTCAATAAAAATAAGGAATTAAGAATCTAATGATGATCATGAATCCATTGCCGACTGTCAGGAAAAACTGACCTGGTTCGCTGATGTCCCTTTAGGGAAGGAAACTGCCGTCCTTACCTGCTCTGACCTACATTTGACTCCAGACCCACAGCAATGTGGTTGACTCTGTGGATAATAAATGCTGGTCTAGGTAGTGATGCCCACATCCTGTGAATGAATAAATAAAACCGATGTGTCTCCATCATTGATCCACCTTACAACAATTAATCCCAATGCCTTTAGGTTTGAGAGGATTCTCCCCTCGGGTCATTGCCTGTGCTTTGTGCTGGAGAGTCTCAGAATACAGCGAGCAAGGTAGAATAAAAGGGGTCTGCTAGAACTGCAGATGCTGGAGTCAGAGATAACAAGGTGTGAAGCTGGAGGAACATAGCAGGCCAGGCAGCATCAAAGGAGCAGGAAAGTTGACCTTTAGGGTCGGGACCCTTCTTCAGGACTGGAGAGAGCGAAGGAAGCTGAGAAATAGATCGAGGGGTGGGACAGGGGGAAGGTACGTGGACACAGGTAGGGAGTGGTGAGGATTGGTAGTGAGGTGGTGAAGAAGATGGACAGGTTGTCAGGTCAAGGAGGCAGGGAGTGAGAGGGAGGGTTGGACATGGGATGAGGCCGGGGAGTTGGAGATTTTGAAACTGGTGAATTTTATGTTCAGGCTGTGTGCTCCCGAGATGGAATATGAGGTGCTGCTCCTCCAGTTCCCGGGTGGCGTCATTGTGGAACTGGGGGAGGCCCAGGATAGACATGTCACCCAGGGGGTGGAAGGGAGAGTTAAAATGGTTAGCAACTGGTCTGGGCGACATGCCCATATTGGGCCTCCAGTGTCACAATGACACCACCTGCAAACTGGAGGAGAAGCCCCTCATATTCCACCTCGGGAGCCCGCAGCCCAATGGCCTGAACGTAGATTTCATCAGTTTCAAAACCTCCCTATCCCCGGCCTCCTCCCCTGTCCAACCCTCCCTCTCATCCCTGCGTCCTTGACATAACCTGTCCATCCTCTTCCCCACCAATCTGCCCCACCCTTCCCACTGACCAATCCCCACCACTCCCTACCTGCACCCACCTATCACCACCCCACCTCCTTCCCCAGCCCCACCCCTCCTCCCTCTATCTATTTCCCAGCTCCCTTCCCTCTCCCCAGTTCTGATGAAAGGTCCTGACCCAAAATATTGACTTTCCTGCTCCCATGATGCTGCCCGACCTGCTGTGTCCCTCCAGCTCCACACTGCATTGACACTGAAGGCAGAATAAAAGGTCAGTGAGAATAAAACCACAGAACACAAGGATGAGTTGCAACAGCTGTTACAGGAAGTGACTATGACTTTTAAAGGAAATGTCTAAATAAAGTGCCTTTAACAGAGTTAAACATCCCAAGGAGTTTCACCAAAGTATAATCAGCCAGGAATTTTCAAATGGTGCATGGGCCATTGGAGAGTGGTTAGGAATAGGTTCACGGGCGACTAGGACTTGGTGTGAATTCAGAAATATCCAGTAGAGTTTGGGTGAGATTGATTTTTAAGGCATGCAGAAGATGGAGGGGTTTGGTGAGAAAAAAAATCAAACATTCTGAAACTTTGGCTAGTGTTCTGGGAGAAGAGAAGAATCAGAATTGTAGATTTTTAGTTCAGCGCATGAACATGAAAATCAAGATGACTGAGCGGAGTATAACGGGGTGGGGGGGTGGGGGGCGGTGGCAGGGGCTACCATGCTGGAGGTGCCATCTTTTGGGTGAGATTCTAAACAGAAGTTTGTGTCTGTCCCCCTCAGCTGGATCTCGAAGAACCCCTGGTGCTATTTTGAAGAAGAGCAAAGGAATTCCTTCAGGACAAATATTTATCCTTCAGTTACTGCCGCGGAAGGATCATATTTATTACATTGTCATTTGTGAAAGTTTCCTTTACAAAAATTAGCTGTTGCATCCACAGCATTACAAATGTGACTGCACTTCATTGGCTATAGAGTGCTCTGGGACTTCCATGAGTTGTGAAAGGTGCTAGATAAATGAAATTTTTTTTTTACAAATTACAAGTTGGTTTGTCTGTGTATTTCTCACTCTTTCCAACGTATCTTAAAGGCAGTTAGTTACGATGAAGGGAAAATCTCTCCTAGAACATAAAGCCCTTGAGGTACAACATGTGCAGCTCCTAACTGATCACCACAAGAGCAGAATAATTGTTCTAACCTCAGGCCAAAATAGCAATTTACCTTTAAATGAACTCAGCCAATGTTTGCTGAGCAACAGTTTGGAGTGCTAAAGGACGCACCCAATACTCCCGAACAGTGTCTGTGCTGACACATGTGCACTCATTGTCTTAGGGACAATGTGTGACAGTAATTTATTGATTATATATAAAATAAAATGCATCCTGTGCTTATCTTTCCCTGCCCAGCTGTCTATATGCAAATTTCAAACCGTTTCTAAAAGAGGAAATCATTTTTCAGCCAGAGAAATATTAGGCAACAAACCGAGGCTTATCAATACAACATGAGAGAATGAATCTCTCGAGTGGATGTGCAATATCACCTGACACTATTTTGACAAAAAACAGCAGTTACCTTCTGTATCCAGGCCACTACTAATCCCTCAATGAATACTATTAAAGTAGACTGCCTGCTTATTTATCATATCATGTCGAACAAGATCCCAGGGTCATGAGATGGCACGGTGCCTCAGTGGTTCGCCTTCCTGCCCCACAGTGCTAGGGACCTGGGTTCGATTCCACCCTCTAATGGATGTGGCGTTTGCACATTCTCCCCGTGTCTGCGGGCGTTTCCTCTGGGGGCTCTGGTTTCCTCCCACAGTCCAAAGATGTGCAGATTAGGTGGATTGGCCATGGGAAATTGCCCCATAGTGTCCAGGGATGTACAGGTGAGGTGGTTTGGCCATAGGAAATGCAGGGATAGAGGTTGGGGAAAGGGTGCTGTGTGGACTTGATGCACTGAATGGCCCGCTTTTACACTGTAGGGATTCTATAACCAGTAAATTGCTTGTGAAAGAGGGTATATAAATGCAAATCAGTATTAGGCAGGACATTAGAGAGGTGTGGATAATCAGAGATTTTTTGTCCCAGTGTGGTAATGTCAAATACCAGGGGACATCAGTTTACAGTGAGAGGGGAGAAGTTGAAAGGAGATGTGTAAGGAAAGGTTTTTACACAGAGGGTGGTAGGAGTCTGGAAAGCACTGCCTGGGGGAGGTGGTAGAAGCAGAAATGATAGCAGCATTTACGAGGCATTTAAACAGACACATGAAGAGACGGGGAATAGAGGGTCATGGACCATGTGCAGGCAAATGGAATTAGTTTAGAATGGCAGCACAGACATAATGGCCTGAAGGGCTGATTCTATTATCTATGCAAGTCCTTTTATAAAGAACCTGAGCAATTCAATGTGGCCATAACACAACAGTAAATCTGAATATTTATACAGCAGTAATTTTTTTTATTCACTCATGGAATGTGGGCAGCGTTGGCTGGGACCAGCATTTATTGCCCATCCCTAGTTGCCCTTGAGAAGGTGGTGATGTGCTGCCTTCTTGAACCGCTGCAGTCGCTGTGCTGTGGGTTGACCCACAATGCCATGAGGGAGGGAATTTCAGGATTTTGACCCAGTGACAGTGAAGGAACGGTGATATATTTCCAAGTTAGGATGGTGAGCTGCTTGGAGGGGAACTTGTAGGGGGTGGTCTTCCCATGTATCTGCTGCCCTTGTCCTTCTAGATGGAAGTGGTCGTGGGTTTGAAAGGCGCTGTCTGAGGATCTTTGGTGAATTTCTGCAGGGCATCTTGTAGATAGTACACACTGCTGCTACTGAGCCTCGGTGATGGAGGGAGTGGATGTGGTACCAACCAAGCAGGCTGCTTTCACAGATCACAGAATCCCTACAGTGCGGAAGCAGGCCATTTCGGCTCAGCAAGTCCACACCGACCCTCCGAAGAGCTTCCCACCCAGATCCACTCCTCCCACCCTATCCCTGTAACCCTGCATTTTCCAAGGCTCCACCTAACCTGCATATCCCTGAACACTATGGGCAATTTAGCATGGCCAAATCATTCAACCTGCACATCTTTGGACTGTGGGAGAATGTGCAAACTCTACACAGTCGCATAAGGATGGAATTGAACACGGGTACCTGGGACTGTGAGGCAGCAGTGCTAACCACTGAGCCACCATGCTTCATCCTGGATGGTGTCAAGCTTCTTGAGTGTTGTTGGGGCTGCACTCATCTAGGCAAGTGGGGAGTATTCCATCACACTCCTGATTCGTGCCTTTTCGATGGTGACTTTAGGGATTCAGGGAGTAAGTATCACCAACAATCTCTCCTGGTCCATCCATGTCAACGCCTGTACTTTCTCAGGAGGCTAAGGAAATTCAGCATGTCCACAATGACTCTTACCAATTTTTACAGATGTACCATAGAAAGCATCCCATCCGGACGCATCACAGCTTGGAATGGCAACTGCTCTGCCCAAAACCGCAAGAAATTACAGAGAGTAGTGAACGCAGCCCAGTCCATCACTCAAACCAGCTTTCCATCCATTAGCTCCATCTACACTTCCTGCTGCCTCGGGAAAGCAACCAACATAATCAAAGACCCCTCCCTCCCCGGTTATTCTCTCTTCCTTCGGGCAGAAGACACAACAGTTTGAAAACATATGCCAACAGATTCAAGATCAGCTTCTTCCCGGCTGTTATGAATGAACCCCTCATATATTAGAGCTGATCTTTCTCTGTACCTTCTCTGTAGCTGTAACATTATATTCTGCATTCTGTTCTATTACCCTGGTGTACTGACGGAGGGTATGATTTTCATGGTTAGTACACAAAACAATACTTTTCATTGTATCTCAGTACATGTGACGGTAATAAATCAGATCAAATCAAGGAGGTGAGTTAGTCACTGCAGGATTCCTCGGCTCTAACCTGCTCTTCTTCAACAGATGATTAAACACTGATTGGTCTGATTAGGAAATTTGGTTGTTTAGATGGGGAAAGGGCTCTTGTGGTGCAGTGAATATATCCCTACCTCAGGATACAGGAGGCCCAAGTTCAAGTCCCACACGCTTTCTGTGTGTATAATAACATCTCTGAACAAGTTGATTCAAAATATCTAGACAGAGAGAAATTATCTAGCCAGGAGGAGTCCAGGAAAAGATGGGGGAAGTCTTAAAATTTGAGCCAAGCCATTTAGACAGATGTCAAGAAGCACAAAGACCTACATCTCACTCTGAAAAGAAAACATTGAATACTGTTTCAGGGATAGTAGGAACTGCAGATGATGGAGAGTCTGAGATAACAAGGTGTGGAGCTGGATGAACACAGCAGGTCAAGCAGCATCAGAGGAGCAGGAAGGCTGATGTTTTCTGAAGAAGGGTCTAGGCCCGAAACGTCAGCTTTCCTGCTCCTCTGATGCTGCTTGGCCTGCTGTGTTCATCCAGCTCCACACCTTGTTATCCCAGATTGAATACTATGATTTAATGGAATATTTAAAAGGTGAGATTGATAGATTTCCTGAAAGATACCAAGTGTGTTCACAGTGGGATCAGTGAATTTATCTCGTTTGTTTAGTCCCTTTTTAAAGTCTTTACAATGCAAGTTAAAAACAGGCCAGCTGCCAGGCTTCTGTTTAAACAGGTTAAAGCCTTTGTTTATTATAATCTAAGGCTGAATGTTCCTAGATAGTTATTAAATAGAAAAAATCTGGATACCAAGAAGAAAAACAGTTACAGATGAGACAAAGTATATGTAGAGAAAGTCTCAATTAATCTCTGTGATAAACCACTAGGGCTTATTTTCCCAAGTTCATTCTTGTTGAAATGAAGGGGCCATTCACATTAATTTAGAATAAGCTAAGACAAAAAGGATAATTTAAGAGAGTGTAGAGCTGGATGAACACAGCAGGCCAGGCAGCGTCATTAGAACACATCTGAAAAGGGGAGCAGGAAAGCTAACGTTTCAGGTGGGGACCCTTCTTCAGAAATGTCAGCTTTCCTGCTCCTCTTTTCAGATGTGTTCCTCTGACGCTGCCTGGCCTGCTATGTTCATCCAGCTCTCCACTCTCTTAAATTATCCTTTTTGTCTTGTCTTATTCTAAATTAATGTGAATGGCGCAATGGCGAAGGTACACACTTTTCACTGTATTTTTACATTGAATACGCGTGACCAAAAATGATTCAATTCAATCTCAACTTTATTAAGAAACAAGTTACAATACCGTTAGTAATAAACAATACTATCTTTAATCCTATTTGGCCCCTTAAGCTTACAATAATTCGCAAGTTTGTTGTAAATTTGAACAGTAGCTGTCTCTGTCTCTGTTTGTGTGACTGTGAAGCTGCTTTCTTACTTCTGCTCTCTCTCTCTAGACAGTCAGCTGGCCTCCACCTTATTCCATACCTGTCTCTTTGGAAGATCTCCTCCTGATCTACAGATAAGTCTTATTTTTAACCTTTCCCCTAGCTTCTGGATCTTTCTGTAGCTTTAGCCAATCAGGAGATCCTGCTTAATGGCTACCGTTCGTTTGATGGCTTTGTGAATCTCCAAATGTCCTGTTAATTTTGTTCCATTGTTTTAGGCTTCAGTATCTGTTGCTAACTTGCATCCTTTCATTGTTCAGTTTTGAGATTTGTCTAGTCCAGGATGACTGTTCACAGGATGCGTCCTTTACACTATGCTAGTATCTTTAGAACCTAGTTGCTGTTTGTGTCTGGTTTTTGGATTTTGTGACTTCAAGAGTTTTATTTAGCCAACGTACCCAGTATCCTTTTAGAAACAAAAAAAACCTACAGATGCTGGAATTCAACAAAGACAAACAGGAGGCTGGAAGAACACAGCGAGCCAGGCAGCCTCTTGAGGAAAGGAGAAGTCAACATTTTGGGTATTACCCTTCTTCAGTCCAGACGCTGTCTGGCTTGCTGTTTTCTTCCTAACCCCTGTTTGCCTACCCAGTATCCCTTGCTGTTTGGCCAATTTGGCAATCTACCTATGTTTTAGCAGCCAGGAGGCTGCTGCAAAAGGTAAAGGAACCTAGGCCTTTGCAGCGCGGGGGTGGAATATAAGAACAGGGATGTTTTAATACTTTACAGAGCCTTGCTGAGATGACAAAGCACAGCATATGATATTGGTCTCATTAGAAAAATCATAATTGCTTTAAAAACAGTTCAGAGAAGGCTCACTCAACTCATTCCTGCAACTAAGGGCTTATTTTATGTGAGGTTGGATAGATTGGGATCATATTCATTGGAGTCTAGAAGAATGAGAGGTGATCTTATTGAACTGAAGGCTTTGACAGGGTGGGAGCTGAGGGAATGTTACCCCTTGTGGGGAGTCTAGATCTAGTGCACATAGTTCAAGACTCCCTTCTAAGTCAGAATTTTTAAAAATTCATTTTCCCCAGGAAGCAGTGGAGGCTAGGTCTTTAAATTTATTGGAGGCTGAGTTTGATGTAGGGGAGTGAGAGGAGTGAAATGAAACAGGAGCTGAGACTTTAGCCCAATGAGAAACAATGGTACTGAATGTTAACATGGAGGTGCTGGTGTCGGACTGGAGTGGACAAGGTCAGAAATCAGATGAAGGGTCTAGGCCCGAAACGTCAAGCTTTCCTGCTCCTATGATGCTGCTTGGCCTGCTGTGTTCATCCAGCCCCACACCTTGTTATCAAGGTCAGAAATCACATGACACCAGGTTATAGTCCAACGAGTTTATTTGAAAACAAGCTGTCGGAGCCTCACTCCTTCTTCAGGTGTTAGTGAGAGTTGTATCAGACACACAATTTATAATTAAAAGATCAAAGGATCACCCCACTGATGAGGATGTACTAAACAAACCTAAGATGTTGTTAAATCTTTAATCAGTTAGAAGGTTTGAATTGATTAATATGTATATGTAAATCCCTGAATTCCTTTGAAGTCACTGTCCTGAGAAAACTAAAGGTTATATCAGTGTAAAGAAGAGGTGACCTTTTAGGTCACAGAATGCATGTTAAGTGTGAGGCCTTGTTTAGAATCTGTTTGTGTTTTGGTTTGGAGTCAGACTGGTTTTATTTCTAAAGTAGGAACTTATAAAACGCCACATTGACTGACTGACACCTGAAGGTGTTGAAGGACACCCTCATAGGAAGAGGACGCGATGCTCAATTCATTGATTGCCAGTTCCAATGTGTCACAGCGAAAAACCGTAATGATCCCCTCAGAAAACAGACACAGGGTATGTCTGACAGGGTACCCTTCATCGTCCAGTACATCCCGGGAGTGGAGAACATATGCCATGTTCTTTACAGCCTTCAACACATTATTTTTGATGATGAGCACCTCACCAAGATCTTCCTTCTGCCTCCACTTCTTGCCTTCAAACAACCGCCAAACCTTAAACAGACCATTGTTCGCAGCAAACTACCCAGCCTTCAGGATAACATCGACCACAACACTATACAACTCTGTCATGGTAACCTCTGCAAGACATGTCAGATCATCGACACGGACACTACCATCACACATGGGAACACCACCCATCATGTACACGGCAGATATTCCTGTGACTCGGCCAATGTTATCTATCTCATACGCTGCAGGCAAAGATGTCCCGAGGCATGGTATATTGGTGAGACCATGCAGACACTATGGCAATGGATGAATGGATACCATGCAATAATCGCCAGACAGGGATGTTCCCTCCCAGTGGGGGAACGCTTCAGTGGTCAAGGGCATTTGGCCTCAGATCTTCAGGTAAACGTCCTCCAAGGTGGACTTTGGGATACACAACAACACAGAGTCGCTGAACAGAGGCTGATTGGCAAGTTCGGTTCCCATGAGGACAGCCTCAACGGGAATCTTGGGTTCATATCGCACTACTGGTGACCCCCACCACACTATACACTCTCTCTCTCACATACACACACACACACACACACACACACGTAAATCTATGGGGTGAATGTGTATTTGCAGATACATTCTATTTTGCTCAAAAAGCACACAATTTATAGACAGTCAATGTGACGTTTTATAAATTCCTACTTTAGAAATAAAACCAGCCTGACTCCAAACCAAAACACAAACAGATTCTAAACAAGGCCTTACACCTAACATGCATTCTGTGACCTAAAATGTCACCTCTTCTTTACACTGATATAACCTTTAGTTTTCTCAGGACAGTGACTTCAAAGGAATTCAGGGATTTACATATACATATTAATCAATTCAAACCTCCTAACTGAATAAAGATTTAACAACACCTTAGGTTTGTTTAGTACATCCTCATCAGTGGTGTGACCCTTTGATCTTTTCCTTATAAAGTCTGTTTCTGATACTGCCTCTCTCACTAACACCTGGAGGAGGTGTGAAGCTCCGAAAGCTTGTGTTTTGAAATAAACCTGTTGGACCATAACCTGGTGTCGTATGATTTCTGACTTTGAAGGCTGAGGCAGGTCGAAGGGCTCAGTGGCAGAAACATGCCATTCCTGGATGGCCAGACCAGATTCAGTTATAACTTTCCACAGGGAATCTGGTACGGTGGTGAAGAGGTGGAGGTTCAAGGGATACGGGGGAGAAGTGGGATTTGAGGTATCCCTTTTAAAAGAGTTGGTTGTGGCCTGAAGCTAAAGAGCTGCCTTGTATGGTTTTTGAGTGTAACATACTAATCAACACTCTGCCAAGTTGGAACATTTCTAATAAAAGATACTTTCTAACCAGCCTTTCAGAAAAGATACTTTCTAACCTATTGCAGACCTCTGCAGCAGGTGGGACTTGAACCCAGGCCTCCAAGAACTCCTAGAAAATTAAATCAACTGAAATACCCATAATTTGAACTTATTTATCCAGAAGTGAGTCTTTCTTTCCTGGATGCCAGTTGTAAAATGCCCTCTTTGATAGTGTGGCTAATTAAGATTCCCTTCATGCAGTGGTTTGGCTAATTGGAGTTATTCTGCATTGCCACTTAGTTCCAGAGTTGTACTAAAAATGCTGATTGCAGGGTAAGCCATTCCAATTTTTAAAATTCATTCATGGAACGAGGGCGTTGCTGACTGGGCCAGCATTTATTGCCCATTAAGAGTCAACCACATTGCAGTGGGTCTGGAGTCACATGTAGGCCAGAACAGGTCAGGATGGCAGTTTCCTTCCCTCAAGGACATTAAAGAACCAGATGGGTTTTTCTGACAATTGACAGTGGGTTCATGGTCATCATTAGTCTGTCAATTCCAAATATTTACTGACTTCTAATTCTACCATCTACCATGGTGAGATTTGAAACTGGGTTCCTGGAACAATCTAGATTAACAGACCAATGATAATGCCATCATCTCGCCTTTTAATCAAAATCAGCAAGAATGTCTACACTGAATCTGGTCTTGCTGTTACAGAGCAAACATAATAACTTCCATTTTATTTACCTCCTTTTACATAGAGTAATGTCCCAAAGAGCTATCAAAAACTTGGCAATGATCTATGTAGGGAGCTCTCAGGACATGTGACCAAAGGTTTGGCAATAAGAGGTAGGTTTCAAGGAGTATCTTATAGGTGAGAGATAGAGCGTCAGAGGTTTTGGGGTCGGGGAGGTGATTCCAAAACCGACCGCCTTCAGAAACTCACTGTATATTTTCTAATGGTGGGGAAATGAGAGTCGAGGCCAGGCTGAAAACCACATTCTGAGGAGTGTCGTTGTTGCTGGGAGCCCTCAGGGTTGGAGGAAGTTCCCGAGATGGTGAGGGTCAAGGAGCACAGGTTTTGAACGTGAGGGTGGGACTTTAAAATAAATCAGCATTTGTTCGATGAGACTCTGGGTAGAAAACTGACTTCGGTCTCAAAGACTGACTGTGTTTGCTGTCAGGGAAGGTGGTGATCTAGTGGTTATATCATTGGATTAGTAATCCAGAACACCGGCCCAATATTCTGGGGAAAACAAACATTTCTGGAAATCACAACAGGTCAGGCAGCATCCATGCAGACAGAGCAAGCTAACATTTCGAGTTTAGGTGACTCTTCATCAGAGCTGACTTCAGAGTCATCTAGACTCAAAATGTTAGCATGCTCTCTCTCCATGCACGCTGCCTAACCCGCTGTGATCTCCAGCATTCGTTGTTTACAGATTCCAGCATCTGCAGTAATTTGTTCCAACATTCTGGGGATGTGGGTCCGAATCCCTCCCAGGCAGATGGCGAAACTTATATTCAGTAAATTGAGCGTGTAATGGTAATGTGCAATCAAAATCATCTGGTTCACCAACAGCCTTTAACACCCACAGCAACATGGTTGATTCTTAACTGCCCTCTGAAATGGTCCTAGCAAACCATTCAGTTCAAGGGTAATTAAAGATGGGCAATAAATTCAGCAAATACCCACATTCCATGAACAAATAAAAAAGTTTTTAGGAGATAGGTTATTCTTTCTCAGTCTTAAAACTGTCCAATTATCCCAATGAGTGCTGAATACTTTGTTGTTTGTTTCAGTGTAACTAGCACTGAGGTGATTTTCCCTCCTTTTCCTGAAAATCCATCACACTCTGCCTCAATATTCTATCCGTCATTCTGTCATGTGACTGATCTTCAAACTGCCCTGTGTTGAAATAATCTTGGAGTACACAGGCACCCCCCCAGGCCCGGTAATAACCTCTCATCTCATGACTCCCACTTCACAAAAGTTCTCAGTCATCTTGCTACCCGATGACAGGGTCACCAGACCCGAAACATTTCTTCCTTCACAGATGCTGCCAGACCTGCTGAGCTTTTCCAGCAAATTTGTTTTTGTACCTGATGACAGGGTGTGCATAAGCCCGAACCACTGAAATTCCCTCCTGCACTTCCCAAACTTCAGCAACGGCCTGTCTGAAAAAACCATTGTTGATGAGGAGATTCAACACTGGATCAACGCAAGCTTCTACAAACCACGGTCATGAGAGCTTTTAAAAACAAACACCTTCACAAGTCAGCAAGAGCGCCAGTATATCGAGCAGTTACCATCACTGCGTCCCTGTATTACAGCGAGAGCCCCGGGTATCGAGCAGTTACCATCACTGCGTCCCTGTATTACAGCGAGAGCCCCGGGGTATCGAGCAGTTACCATCACTGCGTCCCTGTATTACAGCGAGAGCCCCGGGGTATCGAGCAGTTACCATCACTGCGTCCCTGTATTACAGCGAGATCCCCGGTGTAACGAGCTGTTACCATCACTACACTCCTGTATTACAGCGAGAGCTGGCCAGGTACAGAGAAATTCCACCATTCAACAGGAGTGCCATCAAACAAACAATAGTGTCACAGAATTACAGCACAGGTAGTGGCCATTTGGCCCATTGTGACTGCTCCAGACCATTAAATGTGAGTTGCTACCTAGTGCCAAATCTCCTGGTTTTCCTCCAAACCCTTGCGCACTGTTTCCATCTAAATGCCCTCCTGAATGCCTCAATTGAACCTGACTCCACCACATTTCCAGGCAGTGCATTCCAGCCCCTAACGGCTTGCTGAGTGAAAAATACTTTCCTCACTTCACTGTTGCTTCTTTAGCAGATCACTTTAATTCTCCACCTGCCTTAAAGCCAGCTTCACAAGCATTCAGAAATAAAGAGTCCAGCAAAAATCAATGAACTGCATAGACCCAGGGTCCAGATGTCCAGAAAGTGTCTCCCCAGCAGCTCCTGTTTACTCAACTCTCAAAATGGCCAGCACTTTTGGGGAGGATGCGGAGGTCGCTGTAAAGAGACTCTGGAGCTCTCCTTGAAGTGCAGCCAGTGATGGCAGAGCTTATTTCCCAATTGTTCAACATGGCAGCAATGCGTCTATCAAGGTGCATCATGGTCTGACACTGAAAAAAGGCCCCGAAGGGAAAAGTGCAAACTGTTGTTGGTGCTAAACTTTGGATTCACAACTGTAAATCTCTGAAAAAATCTTTTGCTACCTAATTCAACAGATGGATATTAGCCTGTTAAACATGTTGAACTGTTAATGAAGAGAAACCCAACATTTAAATGTCAAAATTCCTCTGCTAAAAACAAAGCCAAGTGGCCAATAGGTTTGCAGTTCGTAGGAAAATATTTACTTGACTGACAGTAAGCAGAAAAACTCACTGCCAATTGCTTTAATTTGGAAAATCCCCTCTCAGGAGCAAGATTCAGTCAAATAAAAATTAAACACTCAGAATCATTTGTTTCTTCAACAGGATCTTTGGTTCTATTTAGAATCTGATCTGAACTCACCTGGCTCCCAGGACCAGCTGTGCCGACTGTGGGTCCACCTTGCAACACATACGGGTTACAGTGCAGGAGGCCTTTTGGCCCATCATGCCTGCACTAGCCTATTAAAGAACATCATTACCCAGTGAGAATCTCCTGCCTTTCCCCCAAACCATTGCACACTATTTCTACCCAGGTAATCATCCAATGCCCTCTTAAATGCTTCAATCAACCTGCCTCCACCACATTTCCAGGCAGTGCATTCCCTATTCAAACTACTCGCTGTGTGAAAAAGTTTTTTCTCACATCACCATTGCTTCTTTTACAAATCACTCCAAATCCGTGTCCCTCTCGCGCTCATTTTTGTTCCTCTTACGAGTGGGAACAGATTCTCCCTGTCTACTCTGTCCAGCCCAATCATGACTTTGAAAACCTTGATCAAATCTCCTCGCAGCCTCCTTCTCTCCAAAGTCCCAACCTCTTCAATCTGTCCTCATTGTTAAAGTTTCGCATTCCATTCTTGTAATCGCTTCTGCATTCCTCCCAATGCATTCACATCTTTCCCATAACGTGGCGCCCACAACTGTACGCAATCTCACTCCCACTCATAGCACCTGCACCATGCCCTCGGTGGGAGACAGACCACACTCTGCTTGGTGTGTAGAGTCAGCACAGGAACAGGCCCTTTGTCCCACCATGTCTGTGCTGACCATGATGACATTCTAAACTAATGCCATCTGCCTGCTTATGTCGTATCCCTCTGTTCACTGCCTGTCCATGTGTCTGTCTAAATGTCTCTTAAAATTTGCTAACGTAATGCTTCTACCACCCACCCCTGGCAGCACATTCCAGGCGCCTACCACCCTCTGTGTAAAAGTCTTGCCTTAAATATCACCTTTAAACTGTCTCCCTGTCACCTTAAACCTATGGCCCCTAGTATTTAACATTTTCACCCTGGGAAAAAACAGTCTGACTATCCACCCTATCCATGTCTCTCATAATTTTATACACTTCTATCAGGTCACCACTCAGCCTCCAACAGTCAAGGGAAAACAATCCAAGTTTGTCCAACCTCTCTTTATAGCTAATACACTCCAATCCAGGCAACATCCTGTTAAAGCGGAGACAATAAGGTGTAGAGCTGGATGAACACAGCAGGCCAAGCAGCATCATAGAAGCAGGAAAGCTGACATTTTCTGAAGAAGGGTCTAGGCCCGAAACGTCAGCTTTCCTGCTCCTCTGATGCTGCCTGGCCTGCTGTGTTCATCCAGCTCCACACTGTGTTATCTCCGACTCCAGCATCGGCAGTTCCTACTATCTCGAAGCTTCCTGTATGCCTTCCTTACCGTCTTATACACTTGTGTTGCCACCTTCAGAGAGCCGTGGACATGCATCCCAAGATCCTTCTGTATATCAATAATCCAAAGGGTCCTGCTATTTACTGTGTACTTTCCTGTTTCAGTTGGCCTCCCAAAATCCATCACCTCACACTTATCCGGATTAAACTCCATCTGCCATTTCCCCGTCTGACTTTGCAACTGGTCTATATCCTGCTGTATCCTTTGACAACCTTCCTTGCTATTCACAACACCACCAATTTTTATGTCATTTTTAAACCTACTGATCAGACCACATGCATTTTCACCCAAATCATTTCTTTAAATTACAAACAACAGGGGTCCTGTGGAACACCACTGGTCACAGAGCTCCAGTCAGAAAAACACTCGTCTGCAACTGTCCTTGTCTTCTATGATCAAGCCAATTTTTGTACCCAACTTGCCAACTCACTGGGGATTCTGTGCAACTTAACCTTCTGGACCTCCCTACCCTGACAGACTTTATCAAATGCTGTAGTAACGTCCCATTCTTTGTCAAAGGATTTGAGAGCGTGAAGTGAGGGAACAAAATTCTGCATTTATTTAGCACCTCTCACGACCGTGGAACATCCCAAAGCCCTTCCTGGCCAATGAATTAAATACTTTAAAACCGCAGTGCTTGTCGCAATGTAGGAAATGCGGCAGTCAACTTGTGCACAGCAAGATCCCAGAAATATCAATGTGACAATCACCCAATAATCTATTTTTGTCACGTTGGCTGAGGGATAAACACAGGCCAGGACACTGGAGGGGAGAGAGAAATTAAAAAACAAAACAACTCCCCTGCTCTATTTTTTTCAAAATACTGGCTTTGGGGTCTTTTACAACCAGCTGAGAGGGCAGCTCAGTTTCAGACCCTGGTCTGGAAGAAGGTACCTCTGACAGTGGAGTACCCCCTCAGCGCTGCACTACCCTGTCAGACTAGTCCTAGCACCGAACCTGAACTCCAAACCAGTTTGTGACTCAGAATTAGTATCTAAAAAGCTGATTTGGGGTTATGGAGAACAGGAATAGTCAAAAACGAGGATGAGCGAAAACAGCATTTGGGAGGAGAGAGGGGGTGTTGTGAAGTACAGGACTGATAATTGAGAAGAGAGAAAATGAGAATAGACAGGGAACAGA
>JAHRHZ010000222.1:640988-671322 GCA_024137785.1 Ginglymostoma cirratum
AATTTTAGTGTGGAGCTGGAGGAGCACAGCAGGCCAGGCAGCATCAGGGGAGCAGGAAAGTCAATGATTAGGGTTTGGACCCAAAACATCAACTTTCCTGCTCCTCTGATGCTGCCTGGCCTGCTGTGCTCCTCCAGCTCCACACTGTGTTATTTCTGACTCCAGCATCGGCAGTTCTTGCTATCTCTAAGAATGAATTTCCATTTGAATAGCACCTCTCAGATCTACAATAGAACATTGACCTTTGTTGACCCCTGTGTGCTTGTGATATTCTGTCATCACTGTGCAGTGGCTGAGGTTAAATAGATTAGGCCTGAACTAGTTGGAATTTAAAAGACTGAGAGGCAATCTTATTGAACCAGACAAGATTCTAAGATTCTTTGAAAGACTTGACAGGGTAGATGCGGAGATAGTAGGAACTGCCGACGCTGGAGAATCTGACATGACTAGGTGTAGAGCTGGATGAACACAGCAGGCCAAGCAGCATCAGAGGAGCAGGAAAGCTGATGTTTCGGGTCTGAACCCTTCTTCAGAAATGTGTGGAGATGTGGAGAGTGTTTTCCCCTTTTGGGAAAGCTTAGGACCAGAAGGTATAAGCTCAGAATAAGGGAGTCACACATTTAAGACCATAAGACATAGGAGTGGAAGTAAGGCCATTCGGCCTATCGAGTCCACGCCACCATTTAAGCATGGCTGATGGGCATTTCAACTCCACTTACCCGCACTCTCCCCGTAGCCCTTGATTCCTTGCGAGATCAAGAATTTATCAATCTCTGCCTTGAAGACATTTAACGTCCCGGCCTCCACTGCGCTCCGTGGCAATGAATTCCACAGGCCCACCACTCTCTGGCTGAAGAAGTGTCTCCTCATTTCCGTTCTAAATTAACCCCCTCTAATTCTAAGGCTGTGCCCAAGGGTCCTAGTCTCCCTGCCTAACGGAAACAACTTCCCAGCGTCCACCCTTTCTAAGCCATACATTATCCTGTAAGTTTCTATTAGATCTCCCCTCAACCTTCTAAACTCTCATGAATACAATCCCAGGATCCTCAGCCGTTCATCGTATGTTAGGCCTACCATTCCAGGGATCATCCGTGTGAATCTCCACTGGACACGCTCCAGTGCCAGTATGTCCTTCCTGAGGTGTGGGGCCCAAAATTGGACTCAATATTCTAAATGGGGCCTAACTAGAGCTTTATAAAGTCTCAGAAGCACATCACTGCTTTTATATTTCCAACCCTCTTGAGATAAATGACAACATTCCATTCTCTTTCTTAATCACGGACTCAACCTGCAAGTTAACCTTTAGAGGATCCTGTACTAGCACTCCCAGATCCCTTTGTACTTCGAGACAGATATATTTTAAGACAGATGAAAAGAAATTTCTTCTCTCAGGAGGGTAATGAATCTGGAATTCTTCACAGAGGGCTCTCAAGATTGTATATTTGTTAAGTTTATTCAAGGCTAATATAGATTTTTAAGCGGTAAGGGAATTGTAAGGAATGGGTTGGCCTGGTGGATCTCGTTAAGTATAAGTTCCTTGATTAGCCCACGTTAACAATTAGGGAGTTCTGGTTGACAGATACAAACAGGAGTCTCCAAGAGTCTCCTTACTGTAAGAACTGGCTCTGAGCTGGCTGGTCAGAGTCCGTGTACTGTGCTCGTGTAAATTAGAAAGTGACTTGGAGATGGGATACAGGCTTCTCTGCAGTTATTGAGCAGTATCAGATTAGCCATGGTCTTGTTTACTGGTGGAGCACACTCGATGGGCTGAATGGCCTATTTTTGCTCCTGTGTCTGGTGGTCTTTGAGATCTGGGTAAGAGCTTGTTCTGATCGCTGCACCTCAGGGAGGATATGACATCTTCCTAAAAGATGTAGCACAGACTCGACCAAAGTGGTTTGATACCAACATGTGAGGGCACTGTGTTTGCATGAATTATGTTCCCTGGAATTATAATGGAAATAATTGGCATATTACAATCTTATGAAAAAGGTGCAGAATTCATCCTCTCTGGCTTTCTCTGCCATTTTATATGATGATGGCTGATTGGAATAATCCATATTCCTGACTCCCCACCCCATGACCTTTCAGCCCTTGCTTCCCACTTCAGCCTTAAAATTATTCTGGGACTCTGTTTTCATCACCTTTTTGAGGAAGAGCCTTCCAGAGACACTCAGCCCTCCGAGATATTTTTGCCACCTCTCTGTTTTAAATAGACCATCCCTTATTTAGAGACAGTGCCCCTCCACCCACCGACTCTCCAAAAGGAAAAACCATCATCACCTCCTGATCCACCTGGTCAACATCCCTTGGGATCTGAGAAGTTTTAAATACGTTTAAGAATGTTAAAGGATTTGAGGGGTGGGAGACATTAGAGAAGATGAAGAAAAGATTCCGAGGATGTTTTAAGGAATGTTTTACAAAGAAGGAGTGGGCAAGTTGTGCTTGGGTCTCCTTAGAGAGGACAAATGATAGAGACAAAATCATTCCAGTTGGTGAGAGGATCAAGGATGTCACATTAAAATGATTGGATAAAGGAAGACCAATCAAAATGTGAAATACCTTTCTCTCCCAGCACGTGGTGGAGGCAGGTTAAGTCAAGTACTATCAGGAGCGAAGAGAAGAATTCTAGTGGTAGGGAAGAGGCAGGAATGTGTGCCCAGATAAAACAGCTAACCATCGCCCCTTGGCGTTCAATGGCATTACCATTATCAACATCCTTCTTCTAAACTCTAGTAAATATAATCCTAACTGGCTCAGGAAACTGCCATCCTTACCTGGTCTGGCCTACGTGTGACTCCAGACCCACAGCAATGTGGTTGACTCTAAACTGCCCTCTGGGCAATTAGGGATGGGCAGTAAATGCTGCTCGGCCAGCGATGCCCTCATCCCGTGAATGAATAATGAAGAAAAAAATCATCAGTCTTGCCATCCCAGGAATCAACTTGATAAATCTTTGCTGCACTCCCTCTATAGCAAGAACATCCTTCCTCAGGTAAAGGAACCAAAACTGCACCGAAGGCCCTGTTTGCACACTGTAGGGATTCTATGAATATAAAACAATATTCCAGGTGTGACCCCGCCAGTGCTCTGTCTAATTGCAGCAAGACACCCTTGTTCCTGTACTCGAATCCCCTCACTGATACACCCAGGTCTTGTTGATTATCCCACTCTTGCAATTTACAGCCATTCGAATAATGATCTGCCCTCCTGGTTTTGCTGCCAATGTGGATAACCTGACATTTATCCACAGTACTGTGCATCTGCCATGCATTTGCCCACTCAGCCTGTCCGAATTGTAACATCTCAGCATCCTCCTCACAGCCCACCCTGCATCCAGCTTTGTGTCATCTGCAAACTGAAGAGTTTTACCTTCAGTTCCCTCCTCTAAATCATTAACATGTTGTGAATAGCTGGGTTTCTGGCACCTCACTAGTCGCTGCCTGCCAATCAGAAAATGATCTGTTTATTGCTACTCTTTGTCTCCTGTCGGCTAACCAACTTTCTGCCCATCTCAGTGCACTAGCCACAGTCCCATGGGTTGGCTACAAGGCTGGTTTGTAACACAGAGTCACAGCAACAGTGTGGGGTCATTTCCTGCTCTGGCTGAGGTGACCATGAAGGGACTGTCCTTCTCAACCTCTCTCCTTGCCTGAGGCGTGGGCACCCTCAGGTTAAACCACCATCAGTCCTCTCACTCTGGTGCTCTGTAATGAGGGAGCAGACCTGTGTCTGCTGTGTCTGGCGACTTTTACCTGAGCAGAAACCGAACTGGTCTTGTCGTATAAATGGTGTGGCTGCACGACCCCCCACCCCATGCCAGCTGTACCCATCGAGCAAAATGGGGGATGTTCTGTCACACTCTGGACTTGTGCCTTAGTGACACGGGGACAGGCTGCTGTGATTTGGAAGCTTTCCTCCCTCCCATTTTCCCTGGCTTTTGTAAACTGCTCCCTGTTTGAGATCCTTTGGACATCCTTCCATATCTTACCCAAAAAGGACCAGAAGATATCAGAGCAGAGTGAGGCCATTCAGCCCATCAAGTCTGCTCCACCATTCGATCGTGGCTGACATGTTTCTCAACCCCATTCTCCTGCCTTCTCCCTGTAACCTTTGATTCCCTTTTTATGTGGTTTTATAAAGCACAGGCTCCTTAGAAAACGTGAAGAGTGCAGCGGCTGTACAGCCAGGCTCCCACATGCAGCGATGTGATCGACAAGATCATGGTGCCCACCACAGAGCAGCTTCACCTACTGCGAGAGTCGAACCTTTACACATCAATGCACTCAAACCTGCTGCGATTACACGCTCGATGTGTTCTGAGGTGTCAGTATATTGACTGACCACTGGTCTCACTTGACCAGGGACATGGTGAAACTGGATCACGGCAGTGTGACCAACCGCTGTGTGCTACAATAGCTCTGCTGGTTTGCTTCATCCAACTGTATTGGAATCTTGGACTCTGACATTTTGTCACTGAACGAGCCAACTAACCAGCTTCATTCCTGAATCCCAACAGCTCCAGTCTGAGGACAGGGGCTGTGGCTCGAGATATCTCTATTTATCTTGGAGATTGGATAAGGAGACAAGTTGTGAGAGGGGTTACAGCAACAATTCAACGTGCACTGATGTAGCAACTGGAAGATAGTAAATAGGCACAAAAGGCTTCTCGCCGATGTTATCAGGCACTGAGCTATTTGAATAGAAATGTGTAGCAGCGCAGAAAGAGGCCGTTTGTCCCATTGTGCCCGCACTAGCCCATTAAATGAACATCATTAACCTCCTCCGAGATAGCAGGAACTGCTGATGCTGGAGTCTAAGATAACAAGGTATGGAGCTGGAGGAACACAGCAGGTCAGGCAGCATCAGAAGAGCAGGAAAGCTGATGTTTCGGGTCAGGACCCTTCTTCAGAAAATGACCCGAAAGGTCAGCTTTCCTGCTCCTCTGATGCTGCCTGGCCTCCTGTGTTCCTCCAGCTCCACACTGTGGTATGTCATTTATCTGTTGCCGTTTACCCCATACCCCTGAGGGAGGAAAGTTGAGGAGAGCTTTAGGGAAGGTATTCCAGAGCTTTGGGACCCAGCAGCTAAAGGCATGATCTCTGACCGTGGACCAGTTGAAATGAGGGGTGTGCAAGAGGAATGGGGCTTGGGTTGTGGAGGGTGGGGGGGGTGGGATCTTTAACATTCTGCCGAGTTCACGTTTGCAGAGTGTGCGACCCCAGTCAGTGGAGTATTGGAACAGTCGCTTTTGGAGGCAACATGGCATGGAGGAGTCAGCAGCAGATGAACTGAGCCGAAGGAACCAGGAGCAGAAGTAGGCCATTCAGCCCCTTGAATAGCGGTGCAGGCTCAAAGCGATCCTGGCTGATCCCACCACGGCCTCAACTCCACTTTCCTGCCTACTCCCCGTAACCCTTCAATCGATTAACACTGAATAATCTGTCTCTGTCGTCCTTAGATTTATTCAATGTCCACCACACTCGGGGTGGGGTGGGAATGAGGTCCACAGACTGATGACCCTTTGACAGAAGTAACTCCTCTTCATCTCTGTTTCAAATGTGCTGTCCCTTATCCTAAAGCTATGACCTGTCATTCTAGATTGCACCCCCGCCCCCAATAGGAAACATCCTCTCTATGTCTACTTTCTCAATCTCCTGTAGCATCTTATAGACTTCAATTAGATCTCATTAATTTTTCTAAACTCCAGGGAGTATAGGCCAAAATGGCTCGATCTGTCTTCATAAGATGACCATTTCACAGCCCTCTTCCCACCACCTACTGGTGAGTATTAAGCACTGTTGCTTTGAGTCAAATGTCCAAGAAAATCCCTTTCTGCTAATTTGGGGTCTTGCCTGTTGACAGTGGAGGATATGAGATAACAAGGTGTAGAGCTGGATGAACACAGCTGGCCAAGCAGCATCAGAGGAGCAGGAAGGCTGACGTTTCGGGCCTAGACCCTTCTTCAGAAAGTGGAGGATAGTTTAGTGTCCCTCTGCTGCCTGTCGAGAGCAGCTTGTGGGGATGGTCGCTCAGGAGATGTCGGAAGGTTGGATAGGGGATGGTGTGGCTTCCTTTGTTCTTGTGGGTGAATATTAAAGATCCCACAGGGAGGTGGGTTGGGCGGTGTGGTTTGAGATTGGTTAGCTCATTTGGCTGGTTGGTGATGCCAATGGCACATGACCTCTCTTACTCACTTCCTCCACACCACCTCTGCAATTCTTCTCAAATACTTTTCCCAACTTTCTCACCTGTGCCCAACCCCACACTTGGCTGTGGTTCCCATGAAGAATTCTGTTTCTCAACCTCCCTCCAGGTAGGGAGTACTGTGGTGAGATAACAAGGTGTAGAGCTGGATGAACACAGCAGGCCACGCAGCATCAGAGGAGCAGGAAGGCTGACGTTTCGGGCCCAGACCCTTCTTCAAAAATGGTGTCAGAGATAATAGGCACTGCAGATGCTGGAGAATCCGAGATAACAAGGTGTGGAGCTGATTGAACCTATGATGCTGCTTGGCCTGCTGTGTTCAAAAATGGTGTACCTGGTTTGCTTCAGGACATGGTCGAGCAGTTTCAAGGCCGAAGAGATTACAAGAGAGTTGCAGTGGGAGAGAGATCCACTGAGGTTTTTCTGGGGGGAGGAAGGTAACTTCTTTAGGGTAGGCATCCTTAGAAGAGGCTTTGCAGTGGGGTTAAAATTGTTTGAGACAGTAGAAGCTGCAGACGCTGGAGAATCTGAGATAACAAGGTGTAGAGCTGGATGAACACAGCAGGCCAAGCAGCATCAGAGGAGCAGGAAGGCTGACGTTTCGGGCCTAGACCCTTCTTCAGAAATGGACTGTGCTGACTAGCTTTCGAAGATGCCATGGTGTTGTGTTGAGGAGGAACCCAGCCAGTTGACCCAGCCAGCACTCACGCCGCCCTGCAGCTATCACACCACATTGCTTTCTGTGGCATCTTTCTGTGCACACACTGGCCCTCCTGTTGGTTACCTTACACAGTGCCTACTCCTGTTTCTGTCTCCAGGGTTGCACTTTATTGCCAGTCGAGTGCGTTGAGGACGTCTGTGCTGGGAACTATTTACAAACAAGAGGTTTTATTTTCCATTTTCGACAGTGCCTGTGTATTTGTATTCAGTTCTTATGAGCTTTTTGGTGAGTTTCTCTGGGATGACTGGGGGATATAGTTTATGTCTCGAGTGCAATCACACTCTGTGCCCTTTTGATTGTGCCACATGAGCGCGTAGCTAATCCTCCCTCTCCCTCCTTGTGACACTGCCTGCAAGTGACCGCTTCTGTCTCTCCCGCCAATCCCCCAACCAGGGCAGGGGCAGCTCTGCATTTACCGTGCTGCCACGTTCACTGCTGATTCATTTTGCTGGACCTCACTTTGAAACAACACAATGGAGCAGGAAAACTTGACGTTTTGGGCCTAAACCCTTCATCAGAAATGGGGGAGAGGAATTCAGAACCCTCTTCCCCTTCCCCATTTCTGATGAAGGGTTTAGGCCCGAAATGTCAAGTTTTCCTGCTCCTATGATGCTGCTTGACCTGCTGTGTTCATCCAGCCCCATGCTTGTTATCTCGGATTCTCCAGCATCTGCAGTACCTTTTATCTCTGATACAACACAACTTCACCAAGCCTTCTTCAGAAGGATTTATGCAGGCTTTTGTTTTCCCTGAACCCAAACCCCAGGGGGTGCATTGAAAGACTTACATTTGTATAGCACCTGGGGACTTGCCAAAACGTTGTACAGTGAATTCAGTGTTTTTTTTTGAAGGATGGTCGCTGTGTTTGAAGTGTATTTATGCTTGTACCTGGCTAGCTAAAGTACAAAGTACATTGTGATAAAGGCCAACAAATCTCTGACAATGTGGCAGCTCAGAGAGTTAGCCAGGGATCAGCATGACACGCCAGAAATGGTGGAACCAGCTAATGGGACTGACTGATCTGTCTTCCTTCACCGCCCCTCCCTCTTTCTCTGTCTCCACTTAACTTCCATTAACTCTCTGACTCATTCCTCCATACCATCTCTGCATTTCTTCTCAAATACTTTCCCATCTTTCTACTCTGTGCACACGCTGTCTCTCTCCCCCTCGCTGTCCCCCGCCCCATCTCTCTCTCTCCCCCATCTCTCTCTCTCCCTATCTCTCTCTCTGTCCTCCGTCTCTGTGTCTGTCTGTGTCTCTCTCTCTCTCTCCTCCGTCTGTGTCTCTCTATCTCTCTCTCCCCCCCCATCCTCCGTCTCTGTGTCTCTCTCACTCTCTCTCTGTCCTCCGTCTCTGTCTGTCTCTCTCTCGCTCTCTCTCTGTTCCCCTCCGCCCCCCCTCTCTCTGCCCCCACGCCCCCCCTCTGTCCCCTGCCCTCTCTCCCCCTCTCTGTCCCCCGCCCTGCCTCTGTCTGTCTCTCTCGCTCCTGCTCTCTGTCCCTCTATGTCTCTCTGTCTCTGTCTTTCTCTCTCTCGCTCGCTCGCTCTGTCCTCCGTCTGTGAGTCTCGCTCGCTCTTGCTCTCTGTCCCTCGCTCTCTTGCTCTCTGTCCCCCGCCCCCTTGCTCGCTCGCTCTCTCTCGCTCCCTCTCTGTCCTCCGTCTCTGTGTGTCTCTAGCTGTCTCTCAGTCTTTGTCTCTGGTCTTGGTTTCTCGCTCTGTCCCCCGCCCCCCGCACTCACTCTCTCTCTCTGTCTGTTTCTCTCGCTCCCGCTCTCTGTCCCTCTATCTGTCTCTCTCACTCTCTCTCTCTCTCACACACTCTGTCCTCCGTCTGTGTCTCTCGCTGTCTGTCCCCCACCCTGTCTCTGTCGCTGTCTCTGGCTGTCTCTCGCTCTCACTCTGTCCTCCGTCTCTGTGTGTCTCTCTCTCACTCTGTCCTCTGTCTCTGTGTCTCTTGCTCTCTGTCCCCTGCCCTCCCTCTATCTATCTATCTATCTATCTCTCTGTCCCCTGCCTCCTAGCTCTCTCACTCTCTCTCGCTCCCTCTCTCTTTCGCTCCCTCTCTCTCTCGCTCGCTCTCTGTCCCCCACCCTGTCTGTCTCTCTCTCTCTCTCTCTCCGGCCCTGTGTGTGTGTGTCTCTCTCTCTCTCTCTCCCCCCCTCTCCCTCTGTCCCATGCCCTGTCTCTCTCTGTCTGTCCCCTGCCCTGTCTCTCTCTCTCTCTCTCTCCCGCCCTGTGTGTGTCTCTTTCTCTCTCTCTCTGTCCCTCTGTCTGTCTGTCTCTGTCTCTGTCTCTGTCTCTCTCTTTCTGTCCCCCGCCCTGTCTCTGTCTCTCTCACACATTCTCTCTGTGCCTCTGCTCTCACTTGCTGCTCGGACCAGTATAATTCTGAAATCTGCCGAGTCCTGGATGGCTCGCTCTGAGCTGGAAGGAGCAGCTGCTGTCTGTTACACTCTGGGCTCAGATGCAGTGGCTCCTTCCAAAGGAGAATTCCAGTGCTCCAAATCACTTCCCACTCAGCCCCATTCTGTTTTATTACTGAATGAGGAATTCTTTTCCTTCTGGATTCTCTGGCACTGCTTCCACGGATTTCTCCTCTGTGCCCTGTATTCCTTGCTGAAAGGTTTTTGGAAATTTTGTTGTAATGATTTGGAAATCTGGTCACTTTCATTGAAAATTCCTGATGGTCTGACCAATGCCCTAGTTTTAATGTTGACCTCCATTCCTGGAATGTTTCTCATGGAGTCATAGAGCACGGAAACAGACGCTTCAGCCCAACTAGTCAGTGCTGACCAGGATTCCTAAACTTAACTAATCCCATTTGCCTGCATTTGGCCCATATCCCTCTAAACCCTTCCTATCTATGAACCTGTCCAAATTCTTTGAAATGTTGTAATTCTACCCACTTCTACCACTTCCTCTGGCAGCTCGTTCCATATACGCACCACCCTCTGTGTGGAAAAAGTTGCCTCTCACAGTAAACTTTAAATCTTTTTTCCCCCTCACCTTAAACCTATGCTGTCCAACTTTAGATTTCCCTAGCCTGGGAGAAAGAGTTTGCCTATTCACCCTATCTATGCTCCTCATGTTTTTATAAACCTCTATAAGGTCACCCCTCAGCCTCCGATGCTCCAGGGGAAAAAAGTCCCAGCCAATCCAGTCTCTTCTTATAACTCAAACCCTCCAGTCCCGATAATGTCCTTGCAAATCTTTTCTGCACCCTTCCCAGTTTAATAACATCCTTCCTATAGCAGGGTGAGCAGAATCCCACACGGTACTTCAATAGTGTCCTCACAAGATTCCTGTACAGCTACAGCATGATGTCCCATTGGTCAGTGGTCAGTGCACTGAGTATAGGTGTACCAGACACCACCTTCACCAACCACGTCTCCCTGTGACTCCAGGAGCTCGAGCACACTCCCCAAGCTGATCCCCTCCCGGTTCAGCAGCGTGAGAGTGCGGCTTTGTCGGAAGTGTTGCCTTTCACAGGAGTCATCAAACTGAGCCGCAGCCTGTCCTCTCAGTGGCTATAAAAGATTCCATGGCACCATAAGACATAGGAGCAGACATTAGGCCATTCGGCCCATTGAGTCTGCGCTGCCATTCAACAAGTTCCTCAGCCCCGTTCTCCTGCTTTCTCCCTGTAACCCTTGATCCCCTTGATAATCAAGAACCTATCTATCTCAGTCTTAAATGTACTCAATGACCTGGCCTCCACAGCCTTTTGTGGCAGTGAATTCTGTAGATTCACTACTCTCTGGCTGAAGAAGTTTTTCCTTATCTCCGTTCTAAAAGGTCTTCCCTTTAGTCTGGGGTCCTAGTCTCTCTTACCGATGGAAGCATAGAAATGAAGGAGAATTCTTCCTGCTGGCCGTGGGCTAGTGTTTACCTCTCAACTCACATTGCTCCAACAGATTGGGGAGGTGGTGGCCTAATGATAATATCATTAAACTATTCATCCAAACGCCCAAGTCATGTTTTGGGGACCTGGGTTCAAATCCCACCATGTCTTCTGATAATGACCATGGAAAATCCCATCCGTTTCACTAATGTCCTTTAGGGAAGGAAAGTGCCCTCCTTACCTGGTCTGGCCTACATATGACTCCAGGCTCTCAGCAATGTGCTCACTCTTAACTGCCCTCTGGGCAATTAGGGATGGGCAATAAACGTTGGCCTGATGCACATCTTGTGAATGGATGAAAATAAAAAATTATGATGTGGGAAATGGGAATAAATCCCTCACCTGCTTAACAGCAGCATCAAACTCTCCCAGGACAGACACAGCACGGGGTTAGATAGAGTAAAACCTCCTCTACACTGTGCCCATAAAACTCTCCCAGGATAGGGACAGCATGGGGTTAGATACAAAGTAAAGCTTCCTGTACACTGTCCCCATCAAACACTCCCAGGACAGAGACAGCACAGGGTTAGGTACCTAAAGTCAAGAATTTGGATTATAATCGGGCAGCAGTTGATGCTGATTCTGTCTGACTACTTTCTTCGTATGACTCAACACCTGGTCAGAGAGTTTCTGAAGGGTCATTCCAAAGAATAGATGGCGGAGATATTTGGGGCACTGATGGCAGAGTGTGGGATCTTCCTGGTTTTTAGTGATGTGCTGAAGGGAAGGAGAGAGTCCAGGAGTTCTGATTGGTGGACACAGAGGGGTCAATGAAGATGGAAGTGGTGACTGTGGTAGGGAACTATGGGGCTGATGGGACCCAGTCAGTAAACAGAAGGGTGATGGGCTAATGAGCCTGTTAGAATTAGTAATTTAGAGCAGAGTTTGGATTAGTTCCTGCTTCAAGGCAGGAGGCTTGGAGTCTGTCCAGGAGAACATTGGCCTTGTTCCATCTGGAGATGGAGAAGATGTGGCTGAGGATTTGAACAGAAGATGTCTGTGTGTTGTAGCCCACACTTTCTGGGAGCACTTGCTCCTGATGTAAATATCAGAACACAAGAGCAGAGAGTTTTAAATTTGGTGATTCTGTGCTCTGTGACTACCCTCAAAATCCCTTTTCCAACATCCATCAAGAATCCCCTCATGCAGTAATATAGTGATTATTGAAAGATGACACTTTTTTGTTGAAATGTTTTATCTTGTATTCACCAGGACAGCCTGGCAGTTAACTGCACGTCATCATTAACTAGAGCATTCTCCATGTCAATACCTCTGCCAGTCAGAGTTCATTTGCAGTATAAATGTTGGTTTTCCCCTTGAGTTGACTTTCTTGAAAATTACCCACTTCAGTGTAAAACAAAAAGCTTCAGCAAAATGTATTTTTTTTTCATCAATGCTTGAGTTCTGTCTGAGCAGCGATCATTGTTGGACTGGTAATCCAGACAAAAGGGCTAATGATCCTGAAACACAAGTTCAAATCCTGCTGCGGCAGTGGGGAACTTAAATTCCGTTAACAAAATAAAATCTGGAATTGGAAGATAATGACCATGAAGCTACCCCAGATTGTGTTTTTTTTAAATCCCATCTGGTTCACTAATGCCCTTCAGGGCAGGAAATTTGCCTTTCTTATCCTTTCTGATCCAGAAGCATGACTCCCTGTGAAGTGTCCTGTACATATCGCCAAATGAGACACTTGGGGTTGTATTCAGAGGTCAGTGCTGGTCTTTCCCAGTGACATTCATATTCTGTGGATGAATAGAAATTGAAATGGCCCAATAGAAAAGAGCTAAAGGTACAATACTGGTGTCTCAGCATTGTGGAAACAGTAGCTTTAGGTATCGAGAGATTATTTTTAAAAAACCAACATGCTTCAGTTTATGTGGTTGGTTTAAAAGGAATGCTCGCTCTGTGCTCGATTATTTGGTGAAGGCGTTTGGCTGTCCCCTATTTCAAACTTGGCCTTTTGAGTGATTCTGAAGTGATCCAGAAAGGTTTTTCTTAATGTTTTCAGCAGCATGTGGTTCAGTTGTGCTGCCCGAAAGGACATGGTTGGGGCAGTAATTTTTTCTGAAGCGCGTTGTGTAAATATTTACAAGAGAACATTTGGGGGAAGAGTGGGGTGAGGAGGGTGATGTGAATTGGATATTTCCTCCAAAAGGATGAGCGCTGTCGCGATGGGTCATGCGTGTCCTCGTGACCACTTCGATCTTATGATTCACTGAGTGTGGAGCCCTCCCTGTCTCTGTAATGAACAGGTCTGATCTCCCTGTTTGATATTGTTGCTCTCAGCTTATTAGAGGCTGCAGTTCCCATGGTGACAGGCTGTAGCAAGAACTGTTCCAGATGGGTTATTTTAGTGAAAGACTGGAATTCATGGTTAGGTTCAAACATTTAATAAAGATTATCGTACATTGTGGTGTGATTAAATTCATAGCAATTCATTACTAGAGATTAAACTGAACATTGTATACAAAGATATCAGACAGCATGTGTTTTATAAATTATATATAGAGTATATGCTGTTACATATTTCAGTGCTGCATGCAGAAATGTATACTTTATGAGATCTGTATAAACCCAGAGTCCCCATTGAGAGACCCAGATAATTCAGGGGTGACTGGACCAAGGTTTTAAGAATACAGCAGGCCGAGCAGCATCATAGGAGCAGGTCCTGCTCCTATGATGCTGCTTGGCCTGCTGTGTTCATCCGGCTCCACACCTTGTTATCTCGGGTTCTCCAGCATCTGCAGTACCTATTATCTCTGATACAAAGTTTTAAGAAACTGATTTATTCAGTGCCTCGCTTTGGATCTCCTAAGCATCTCAAAAGTGAAAGTAATTTTAAGAGTTTGAAGTGCAATGCCTTTTGCATGGGGAAGGGCAGTCATTATTCTGTGCACAGCAAGATTCCACGATAGCACTGAGATGAAGGACTAGCCAATTGGCTGAGATCTGGTCCCACATCCGTCAAACAGCACGGGCAGGTGCCGATCACCATTGGAGGGAGAAATGTTGGAGAGACTGAAGTCAGGTTTTCTGGTTCCCAATCCACCCTCTGTTTTACCTGCTGACTCCTGTATCCCGATTCCTGGCAACAGTCTGAGATTATGCTAAGCTCTTCCCAACCTTGGTATTACATTTGACCCAAGATGAGAGTTTCCAACCGCACTCTCACTGAAACAGACTATTTCTAGCTCCATAATGTCACATGACTTTGTCCCTAACTGTGCTGATCTGCTGCTGAAACTTGAGTCCATGAGTTTGTTGCCTCTGGACTTGACTATTCCAACAGTGTCCTGGTTTGTCCCCACATTGTAACCACTCTATCTTCCTGACACCGTCCTAAAACTGTTACCTGTGGCTTAACTCACATCCAGGCCCCTGTTCGTCTCTTCTCTCTGTGTTAACATTTACAGGCTTGTTTTCAAATCCCTCGTGGCCTGTCCCCTTGTTAACTCTCTCCTCTCCTCCAGCTCTACAATGTCCTGAGATCACTGTATTTTTCTAATTCTGGCCTCTTGAACATCTGCAGTTTTTAAATAGCTCCTCCAGCATCTCAGCTTTCAGTTATAGAAACATAGGAGCAGACCATTCGATCCCTCAAGCCTGCTTCCCCATTTGTTATGGTCGTGATTGGTCATCAAGCTCAGCAGATCATCCACCCCCTCCCCGTCACACCTTTAGCCACAAGAGATACATCTACCCTCTTCTTGCAAACACACAATGATTTGGCCTCAACCACTTTCAGTGGCAGTGAATACCACAGGCTCACCACTCTCCGAGGAAGAAATTTCTCCCCATCTCAGTCCGTAAAGGTTTTCCTTTTAACTCTGACCCCTGGTACTGGGCACCCCCACCCTCGGGAACATGGGGTCTGTACAGTAGCATGCAGAGAAAAAACAACAAACATTGGAGTTTGACTCTATCCAGCAAACAAACCCAAGGCATTTCTTTCTTGTATAAGACTACATTGACATATATTTGAGGCATTGGGAGGGGATCCGATAACTGAACGGACCCCTGTTTAACTTCAGAAAGACCTTACACCGTGGTCTTTCCCCACTGCACTTTGGCAGCAGCTGCCCCAGGCTTTAGTGCATCCCTCAGCACGTAGTTCTGCACCTTGGAATGTGCCAGTCTGCAACACTCAGTCAGGGTCAACTCCTTGCTCTGGAGGACCAACAAGCTTCGGGCAGAGCAAAGAGCGACTTTCACCGAGTTGATGGCCCTCCAGGTGCAGTCGATGTTTGTCTCGCTGTGTATCCCAGGGAATTTTAAAATATTCCATAGAGTTGAGATCTTTGACTAATTGTTTGTGATCATCTGCCCTGATACCGGCTGGTGTAGCTGTGCTTGTCCTTGCTTTATAGTGTCTTCCTGTGAAGTGTCCTGAGACATTTCATGACACTAAAGCCACTGGTTAAATACAGTTGGCTTTGGCTTAAACCCTGACAGGACAGCTGTAGGTGACTAATTCTTTAAAAAGGTGGGGTTTTTAGGCCAATCAACAAGCCTTGTTGTCATCTCGGATTACTTTTATAATTTAACAAATGAAACCATTTTAAGGAAAATGGGTTTTAAAAAAAAATAAATCACACGTTTTCTTCAACATCCCGATGGGTTTCCCCTTGGTTTTTTTGCCCCCCCAATTAATTTTCATTCCCTGGAGACTCTGGGACAACTTTGGATAGCTGGTCAGAAATGCTTTGTCCCTATAGTAAAGTTGCTACATTGGCTGTTTCTCTGGCAGACCCATCGTGGCTGAATTTTACGCTGGGTTAATTTGCACTACAAGGAAATTGTCTTATTGTCCTCCAGTTAATCTTTGACTCCATTATGTTGCCCATGTTAGCGCTTTTCTTTGGTAAATTATTTCATCACTTGCTAAAACATTTGTGGAAGAGCGTTCTGCCTGATTTCATCTTTTTACTGTTTTAGTTTTTAACTATCGGGACAGGTGTCATAGGCTTCAGTTCCTTGGAGTTTATTATACTGAGGGGAGATCTAATTGTGAGCTTTTACCGTTATTTATTTTTGTACGCCCAGAAATATCTATAATGAGATGCTTGCTGTCAATCCTCCAGCCTTTGGGAAGTCCGTTTAGAGAGAAAGTTGAGCGTCAGTGAGCCTTTCTGACCTGTGACGTTAAAGCCACCTTGATAATCATGTGATAGGACTCTGCTGGAAGGTCGGAGCTTTTACAGTTCAGAGCCTGGTACTTGCCTGTTGTGAGCCAGACCAAGCTGGCAATCACCTGGTTTGCATGGTCTGCCATTGAGGGACTTGGCAATGCCTTGCTCTTTGCCTCTCTCCTGTGATTACAGCTCCCATGGAGAGGGAGCATGAGGGCACAGGACCGACTGGTAATTGGTTGGTACCACATCAGCTGGGGTTTACTATTTCCCCCAGGAATAATATTTTAATTTACATTTGATAATTTTCCGTTAACCTCATTCGTTTTTGTCAGAGATCCCCATGTGCGCTCTCTAATCTGTAACTGGGTTTATTTTAAGAGTAGAGCATGTTGCTATGCAGCCTTACCCATGCATACGGATTGTTTCCAAACTCAGAATCTGCCTGAGCATCGGAAGATCCTGTACGACTACAGTCACATGCAGGATGGGGAGTTTCCTGCAGCAGGTCTTTGTGGGCGAGTTGCTGTCCTTTACTCTGAGACTTGTAACCCTGATCAGATTGCCCTTCACTGGGGATTTTGTGCGTGTTTGTGTGTCTACAAATCCTCTCTGCCGTCTGACTGCCCAGTCCTCCATCTGAGGGAGGGGGTTGATAGGAGGGACACCATTCTGGGGGTTTCCAGCCATGGAAATACAAAAGCAGCTCAGAGGTGAGGACAAGGGCAGTAGGTATCCGGGAACAGCACCCCTTGCAAATTCCTCACAAGCCACTCACCATCCTGACTTGGAAGTATGTCGCCATTCCTTCACTGTCACTGGGTCAAAATTCTGGAATTCCCTCCCTAAGGGCATTGTGGGCCTATATACAGCACATGGACTGCAGCGGTTCCAGGAGGCAGCTCACCCCCACCTTCTCAAGGGACAACTAGGGACAGACAATTAATGCCGCGCCCAGCACATCATGAGAATTTGCAATTCAAAAGTAGTGATCTGTAAACCGCGCCAGGCTAATTATAGCGAGGTCAGAGAGCAGCTTTAAACCGAGAGGGAACTGTGGGAATCTCGTTTCCCCGTGAGCTGTGGATGCAGTTGGGGATGAGGCTTCAATTAAAGCTTTCACAATTAAAGCAGGTTTTTGCTTCATTGTCAGACGATCGAAACCTGAGCCAAAGAGGCATCAGGGAAGGGGGGAAGTTCTTAAAGGAGCAAGTTGAATAGGGACGGTGTTGGGAAGAAATTGCAGAGCTCGTGTCCTGTGTAACTGGTGTTATTACCTCCCACACTGGAGTGATTCTGACCGGGGATGAGGAAGTGGCCAGGAATTGGAGGAGAGCTGATACTTTGGAGGGCTGTGGGGCTGGAAGATTTTAGGGATATAGAGGGCCAGACCACAAAGGGTCTGGAGAATTTCTGAAGAAGGGTCCCGACCCGAAACATCGACTTCCCTGCTCCTCTGATGCTGCCTGGCCTGCTGTGTTCCTCCAGCTCCACACTGTGTTATCTCAGACTCCAGCATCTGCAGTTCTTACTATCCCTGGAGAATTTTAATGCAGTTTTGTTATAAGAGAAGGACCTGGAAGTTTGATTAAAAAGCTGGTATCAGTTTAAAAAAAAATGAGGAGGAAGCTGTTGGTTGACCTGATGATTTGTTAACTGTCCTCTTTTAGGGAAGGAAATCTGCTGTCATTTATCTGATTTTGATCTAAATGTGGTGCCGGGCTTGTGTGATGTGACTGGTTGATAACTGGCCTCTAGAGTGGACCCTCGGTTTATATCAACCTGCCAGTAGGTCAAGTTGGTTTTGCTCTAAACCTCTGCCACTGCCTCCTGGGGTCAGCTTCTTCCTTTTTGTTTTAAGGAGTATCCTTAGGGAAAATTTACTTCGCTGGAGGTGACTGTGTAAAATTACACACAGACTGCTGGAGGAACTCGGCAGGTCTGGCAGCATCTACGGAGAGTTAATATTCCGGTCCTCCTTCAGAGCTGATAGTAGCTAAGAAAAGGTGGTATATACACTGAAGATGGGACCGAAGGCAAGGAGTAACTGGGCAGGTGGAGGTGGAGATAGAGCGCAGAGAGTGGAAAAGGCAAGTCGGCAGATAAAGGGATAGATGATGGTAAGCCAGGGAAGGAGAAAGCTGATACCGGGGACCAGAGTCAGTGAAAATGGGTTGGCTGTGCTGAATGTAGCCCATGTCACTCTATCATCCCTTGGTCTGCCTAACTCCTTTCTCGTGCTGAGTTTCTGCTGTAGTCTCTATTGCTGTTTCAGATCTCCTGTATCCACAGTCCTTTTGTTTTATTTTAGTGTAATTTTTACATTGTTGCCTCATTCCTGCCTTGCCCCACCCACACTTCTGTGCAAATTATCACCTCCAAGTTTGGTGTTTATGTCAGAATTTCCATTCTTACTGTGTGGATGTTGCATTGGCATGGTTCAGTGTTAGCTAATTTCTGACAGTGCCATCTGGAGAATGACTGACTGGTTTTTGCATGTGTGCCCAGTGTCTACTTTGATCTTTATTTATACGATCAGTGTCACCGTTTGCAATGTCTTCCTCTTCAAGGGTGTTGTCAGCACAGACACATCGTCTCCAGTCAGAAGATAACCCATTTCAATCTCAATTTTGTAACCCTGGACCCAGATTGAGATTCCGATTGCAGTGCGGAAGGCAATGCTATCTTCCAGATAAAGACATTAAACCCAGGCTCCCTTTTGCTTTCGCCCCACTTGCTGTAGAATATCCCTGGATGCTATTTGAAGATGAGCCAGGGACGTTCGCTCTCGGGCTCTCTCTTGTTCCCAGTGTCCATAATAACTCCAGACCCCTGCGCAAGCTTGCGATGCCATGGGATATAAATAGCACAGAGAAGGTGGAGTTAGAACACTTTGAAATGAGATCATAGAATCATTGAATCCCTTCAGTACGGAATGAGTCCATTCGGCATACCGTGTCTGCACCAACCCTCCGAAAAGCATCCCACTGAGACCCAGGCCCTCGCATCATCCCTATAACCCAACCCTTACCATGGCTAAAACAGAAGTTGCTGGAAAAGCTCAGCAGCACCTGTGAAGAGAAAAGCAGAGTCAATGTTTTGGGTTAAAAGCAGCGGGGGCAGCACAAATGGGGCTTTGGCTGGTGACAAGTAGCTAATAGGTCTATGGGCTAGTGACCAGTTAGTGATGACAAAGCCCTCCTACCTGCTCTGTGATTGGCTGGCAGATAGTTGAACAGTTTGTGGGTATGAGGATTTAGGTCAGAAACCATCGAGCCCCCCAGAAGGGAGGAAGCTGTTTCTGCTCTACAATAAAAAGCATCTCCAGCCTGAATATGGCCACTTTATTTACCTCGGCAGTTGCTGTAGATTATTTTAATCCATCTCTTCACACATGTTATGACATACCATTAGTGTGCTGCAGCTGGAACTTGAACCCAGGCCTCCTGGCCCAGAGGTAAGGACTCTACCGTGACAGTGCCCCCCCCCCCCCACAATCAGTCACTAATGTGTGACTTTAATAAGTCTGAGGCCTTTATGTGTAAACCAGTCAGTCTGTGTCTGCTGTGAATAAATGAAAGGAGAGGGAATATTGAGAAGCAGCATTCTTAATCTGTAAAGGATTATCTCAGTAAACTTTGTGGACAGGAGCCATTGAAATGCTTTCCGCGTCTTTCCCTCTGCCCATAACATCTATGTTCTCTTTGTGTGTGTGCGTGCGTGCGTGTGTCTGTGCTGGTCAGGATGTTTTATAAGTGGGTTAGAGTTTTAACTAGTGGGTTGAGGGTTCGTGTTGTTTATCTATAACTAGAGTCTATTTATTTGTAGCAAATAGTGATTCTTGTTCAGTACGGAAACCTGGACTGTGCTTTCTGTCAACCTGGGTCTGTGGGGAGTTCTGTGTACTTTTCTGAAATCTTTTGTGATGACTCCAGAAATAGCAGGGTGCTTGTGCATTACCCCAGTGAGGGGCAACAGTTACTTTGAAGTCTATGCCAGAAGACAGTTCCTGACTTTACCTTCTCCTTGCTCACTCAGTTCTGAACCCAAGCTCCTTGTGTAACACTTAACCACACGATAAAGGAAGTAACTCCTTAATCAATATCACAAACCCTTTATTAAGTTGTTATCACGTTACTGTTTGTGGGAGCAGGTTAGCTGCTGCATTACTTACATTTACAATTGTGATTATAAACTGTCCTTCATTTTATGCAAGGTGCTTTGCACACCTGTGGTTATAATGGGTTATAGAAATGCATGTCTTTCTCCAAGGTCAAGTACAGCTCAACCTCCTCCCTTTTCCTAAATTGCGTTTCTATAGAAACCATGCAGGATTGGAACCAGGGCAGGTAGTTTCTGTCTCAGCGTGTCCTGCATTTTTGTTTTTTGCCAGTGATTGGCGTGATTTTGTTTTTGAAATACCAAACAGCGGGATTAGTTTTCAGTTAATGAGGAAATCCCACTGAGACCAGTCTCAGCCATTCTGTCTTCCAGCTTGAGTGAGCAATTTCCAGTCGTTGTGTGTATGTGTGTGTGTCGAAGGCACAGAGTAGCTGTTGAGTTGGTTAAATATGCAGGGATAATACATAATTAATCCTCCGAATGACATTTTATCACTAGCTCTAAATATAGCTCAGCGTAGTCTCCCTTTTAAGAAGTGCATTACGAATTGTAAGCACCCTTTCTAATGGCCTTCCCTCTGGAGATACTTCAGTTCACTGTCGCACTGACAAAGTCTGACTCATCCAGATTTCACCTGAAGCTTGAATATTTGTGGCACCTGCTGGGCTGTGTGTGTGTGTGTGAGACTCTGCCTGTTTTTCTGTGGACCGTTCTTCAAGCAGGAAATATTAGTAACACTCGGCAGGTCTGGCAGCATCAGTGGAGAGAAGCCTGTCCGATCAGTGTAATTACTTTTGCCTTTGCCAGTCCCTGTCTAACTGGATGATGGATCTAAGCAGTCCCTGCCTCCATTTTGAAGAGGATCGGGGTTTGGTGGATGGGATTCTCCCAGTGATTTTGATTTAATATTTATCCCTCAGTCAACATCAATTTCTTTACACGGAGTGGTGGGTGCGTGGAATGTGCTGCCGGCAGTGGTAGTGGAGTCAAATGCATTAGGAACATTTAAGGAACTCTTGGATAGGCACATGGAGGTTAGTAAAATGTAGGGTACGCAGGTTAGTTTGATCTTAGTTGGATAATAGGTCGGCACAACATTGTGGGCTGAAGGGCCTGTACTGTGCTATACTGTTCTATGTTCTATCGCTAAATCAGATGAACTCTTCTGTATCCTGGTGCTATTTCCCTGATCTTCCTGTCATTGGCTGCTGAATTTCCCACATTACAGCAGTGACTCCATTTTCACAATACTTTTTTGGCTATAAAGTGGATTTTGACATCTTTTTCCTTGAAAGGTGCTAGACAAATGCAAGTTTTTTTCTGCATTGAGGGATGAGGTTAATGTAGTCTCCTGGCACCAATCCCTATACATTGGCCAATACCACTTTCTGAAGTGACAGATATCATGATTATTGTTTGTGGGAGTTTCCTGAACTTTAATTTGCTGCCCTGTTTCCGACATAACAGCAGTGATTACACTTCACGGTTACTTTAATTGGCTTTGAAATGCTTGAAGAGATCCTGAAATGCTGAAACTCTCAATATAAATGCACATCTTTCTTAAAGCCACTTCCAGTTGGGGATTCAATCACGAAACCAGTGTATACAATACAGTGAGAATTTGTTTGAGGTAGTGAGGAATATCCAATAAACAGTGCAAAAAGCGGAAGGAATATTAAAGGCACTTAGTGGAGGAATGAGGGAGAATATAGCCCCAAACTCCTGGAGAAGCTCCTAGCCCCCTTTGTGCCCAGTGAACCAAGCAGTTGGCATTTTTGACAAGAAGTGCTCCCTGAGCACTGCACTGGAGTGTCAGCCTGGCATGGCACTGAAACCTACAACTTTCTGACATGGAGACAAGTGACCTGGCCACTGATTAAGGCAGAGTACACCTTTAAAGTCAGATGGGATCTGTGGTGAGCTGGTAAGATGGATACAGAACTGGCTTAGTCATAGAAGACAGTGTGTCGTGGTGGAAGGGTGTTTTTCTGACTGGTGACCTGTGACCAGTGGTGTTCCACAGAGACCCTGTTGTTAGTAATACATATGAATGATTTGGAGGAGGATGTAAATGGCCTCATCAGCCAGTTTGTGGATGACACAAAAATTAGGGGAGCTGCAGACAGTGAGGAGGTTTACCAGAAGATACAGCAGGATATAGACAGGCTGAAGACTTGGGCAGAGAAATGGCAAGTGGAATTTAATTTGGACAAATGCAAGGTGATGCATTTTGGAAGATCTAATGTTGGAGGGAACTATACAGTAAATGGCAGAATCCTTAGTACTAACGTACAGAGGGATCTAGGCATACAGGACCATAGTTCCCTGAAAGTGACAACACAAGTTGATATGGTGGTCAAGAAGGCATGTGGCATGCTTGCCTTCATTGGTCAAGGCATTGCGTATAAAAATTGTCATGTTGCAGCTGTATGGAACTTTAGTAAGGCCACATTTAGAAAATTGTACAGTTCCGGTTGCCACACTACCAGAAGGACATGGGGGCTTTGGAGAGGGTATTGAAACAGTTTACCAGGATGTTGCCTGGTCTGAAGGGTATTAGATCTGAGGAGAGATTGGACATACTTGGTTTTTTTTCATTGGAATGTTAAAGGATGAGGGCTGACTTGCCAGAAGTTTATAAAATTATGAGAGGTATGGATAGAATGGACAGTTGGAGTCTTTTTCCCAGAGTAGCAATGTCAATTACCAGGGAACATAGTTCTAAGGTTTAAAAAAAAAGGGCAAGTTTTTAAAGGAGATGCAAGAGGCAAGGTTTTTTTTTACACAAAGTGTGGTAAATGCTTGGAATGTGTTGCCAGAGGAGATGGTGGAGGTGGCTATATAGCAACATTTAAGAGGCATCTTTCCAGATACACAAATAGACAGGGAATAGAGGGACATAGACTGTGTAGAGGCGAAAGATTTTTAGTTTAACAACCTCGTGTTCACGCAATCTTGGTGCCAAAGGGGCCTGTGCTGGACAGTTCTTTATTCTTAAATATATTCACAATCCTGTAGCTTAGCAATACTTTGTCTGTTATTGTTTAACAGCTGAATTTGATTTTGACTTGAGCACAAGGTATCTGTGCCCTTTGTATATTTTGGCCGATTACTCTGCTGTCTCCGTATTCTTGAAGTACTTTGTTCCAGTTTATTTAAATTCTTGAAGGTAAAGTCTTTTTTTACAATGAATAGATTTCATGTTCTTTATGAGCAAAAATGAATTGAGTTATAACAGGGAATCTTGGAAGTGCAAAGCCAGTCTTGGTAGAGTTGGCCATGAAGCTATGAGATTGTTACTAAAAGCCCATTGGTTCACTAATGACCTTCAAGGAAGGCACTCTGCTGTCCTTACTCACTCAGGACCTGTCTGTAAAACTTCAGACCCACAGCAAGGCAGCTAACTCTTATTCATGGCCTGAATCAAACCTGTGACCACCCCCTTTTGAGGACATAATGTGATGGTCAATAAATGCCAGTTCCCCCTTGTTAATTTTAAAATTGGCAATAACCTGTCACTAACTACCTGTAATGTTGAACGCATATGTCTATTTCTCCATCTCTCGTTCTTTTCTTCACAGCCCTAATTTTTTCCCAATCTTCCTGCAAAACCTGATTCTCTCATTTCCCTTGGTATCCACATTACCCTCTCTCCTTGACTTCTGCACTGAAGTGGTCAGTGTTCCAACCTTCCAGTACAGAACAGTTGGGCCAAGTGGCTTCCTTGTACTCTCAGTCTAACAGGAACTTCTTCGAATTTGTGTGTTCTGTATCTGTCAGAAAAGGTTCACCAAACTGATAAAACCAAACGGAGGGGGTGGCTTGTCTACTGAGGGAAGGTTGGTGAGGCTGGGCCTGTAACGATTGGCTCTTGGAAGAATAGGAGAATGCCTTGATTAAAACATAGAAGATTGTGAGGGGCCCGGATGGGGTGAATGTGGAGAGGATGTTTCCTCATGTGTATTGTGGTGTTGATGGTGGTTGTGATGTGGAGGTGTTCGACTCGGACAAGGACAAAAATCACATGACACCAGTTTGTAATCTAACAGGCTTATGTGAAATCACAAGCTTTCCTCACTCCTTCATCAGGTGAAGTAAAGTGCACGTGGACAGAATTTATAGGCAGAGAGATCAAAAGGCCATACAAATGGGGAGAGTAGAGTGTCGAATAATAAACAGTGGAGAGAGTAATGATCAGCCAGGAGTGAAGGGATATCAACTGCTCATAAAGGAGTGATCTAAAACCAGTGATTCATCCAAGGGAAGAATTAACATAGCTGAGAGATGTTAGCATTGTGGGGGTGGGTGGAGATTATGGAGGCATTTGATCACATGGATGAGAATTTCCAGTCTAAACACTGCCAGACTGAGCTAACGTAGGTCAGTAAATAATCTGCAAGTTGTGGTCTTAAATACACCAATTGAAAGGAAACAGACTCCATTGGAACTTCAACCACTGGACTATTTATGATTGATATCAATGATTTGAATTCTTTTATTTCAAAAAATGTACTTTATGAATAAAAACTGTATATACATAGTGACTAAGGCAGTTCAGTTCTGTACAGTAGCATATAAAGAAAACAAACAGACATTGCAACTTGACTCATTCCGAACAAAAAAATACCCAAGGCATTTCTTAATTGTACAAGACTATATTTACATAGAGTTGAGGCGCTAGGACGGTGCAATAACTGAATACACCCCAATTTCCCTTCAGCAGAAAGACCTCAGACTGTGGTCTGACCTCAGACTGTGGTCTTTCCCCACTGCACTTTGGCAGCAGCTGCCCCAGGCTTTAGTGTGTCCCTCAGACATAGTTCTGGACCTTGGAATGTTCCAGTCTGCAACATTCAGTCAGGGTCAACTCCTTGCTCTGGGAGATCAACAGGTTTCGGGCAGAGCAAAGAGCGACTTTCACCGATTTGATGGTCCTCCAGGTGCAGTTGATATTTCTCTCTGTGTGCGTCCCAGGGAACAGACCCTAGAGCACAGAGTCCTGTGTCACAGAGCAACTCGACAAAACCCACTGCATCTCCCTCCCGACTTCCTTTGCAAAGGCACATTCCAGCAGGAGATGTGGGGCAGTCTCTACCCCCCAGCAGATGCTTCAAGAGCAGCGTGTGGTGATTTCAATGATGTGAATGAAGGGATGGACACTATGTTTGCGAAATTTCTGACAACACGAAGATAGGGGGGGAAGTAAGTTGTGGACAGGAATCTAAAAAGGCATATAGTTAGGGTCTGTGATGGGCAAGAATTTGGCAAATAGACTACAACATGAGAATACATGAACTTACCCACTTTGCCACAAAGACTAAAAAGCAGAATGTTATTTAAATGCAGAGGGATCTAGATATCCTGGTACAGTAATCTCAAAAGATCAGTATGCCGATGCAGCAAATGGAATGAGGATGTATATTGCAGGGGAATGAAGTTTAGAAGCAGGGGAATCTTGTTACAGATGTGTAGAGTTAGTGAACTACATCTCGAATAAGGAATACAATTTTAATCTCCTTATTTAAGATTGGTTATCACTGCATTAAAGCAGTTCAGAGAAGGTTGACTGAACTGATTTCTGGAAGAGGGAATAGTCTTGTGAGAAAGTTTTGAAGACTGATAGGTGATCTTACAGAGGCATGAAAGATCTTGGGGCTTGACACGGTGAATGCTGAAAGCATGTTCCCCATTGAGAGACAAGGGAACACAGGCTGTTTTTATAACAGCAAAGTCTTCCATCTAAGATAAGGATGAGAAAGTTTTGCTTCGTAGGGTTGTGAGTCTTTGAAGCATGCTCTGCATAGAGTAGGGAAGGTAGAGCCCTTGAATATTTTTAAGAAAAGAGGTAGATGGGCTCCATTGTTAGCTGAGAATCTAAGAGTATCAGGTGTAGGCAGAAATGTGAAGGTGTGGCCATGATCTTCTTGAATGGTGGAGCAGGTTCGAGGGATCGAATGACCTACTCCTGATCCATGAGATCTGGATTGAAGGGGTGAAGTCTGTTGGGCTGAGTGGGCAGGTCAGGGGTGGGTGTGTTTATTTGGAATGCTGTTTCAAGGAGCTGGTACTGGCATGATGGGTCGAATGGCCTCCTGTACGGTGTGTGGTTCTATTCTATAGTTAGCCTGACTCGTTAGTGCCAGCCCACTACTGAGCTGGGCAAGAGCTTGGTCATGGAAATGGTTCCGAGTCTGTTGTGAGAGGCACAGTGCCCTGTGTATGAGAGAGTCACAGTGTCGGGGACGGATATGCCCCCTGGCAACGGCTGACCTTGTGTTACGGCTGTTTGTCCAGGTTCTCGGTGCCCCACTGCCTGCCTGGCTGCTGGTTGTTTGTTGTTTCATTAATGTTCAACATGGAGCTGCTCGGTTGCCCAGAAACGGCAACCAAGCAGGAGGTCACGTTACTGCTCTGCTCAGAGTGAGCCTAAATCTCTCCTCCTAGTGAATGTGCCTCTGTGAAAGTATATAAGGAGCAGAGCCCAAGCTCCTGAGAGGGAAATCTTCCATTTAAGACAATTCTCAGTATTATGTCTGTGAATTACTCTTGTTAATCCCACTGCTGTGTGTGTCTCTGTGCATGTGCGTGTGTGTGTGTGTGAAAGAGAGAGAGAGAGAGACCGCAGTGAGGCTGCATTTATTACCTGGCTCTGGTATTCTAGTCAGTTAGTTTGGTTTGATAATTGTTGAGGATATTTTGAATCCCGGGCGGAGGTGGGGGGGAACACGGCTGAGCCAGTCACAGCAGCGGCCTGACCAACCTTGGCATCACCAGCTGGAGGAGCCTCAGGCCTTGGAGGCCATGCTGCATCATAACGGAGGACCTTGTTAGAATTAGGTGGACAACTAGATCCAGGTGGGAATGGAGTGGGGCAGATCCCACTCTCTCCCCTTTCTGCCAGTAACACGGGAATTAAAATCCTGGTACGGTTCGGGAGCCCTATGGAGATCACGCCATCTTAGATTTTATCTAATGTTTTTCACACAGCTGAAATGCCTGAAAGTGCTTCATCATTGTTTTCAGACAAGATTTGACTCAATCTAAAAAGAGTTGCATAACTTGATTCAATGGGATTGGCAATGGGAACAGGAGTAGGCCATTCAGCCCCCTCCAGTCTGTTCCACCATTTGGTGAGATTATGGCTGATCTGTGGCCAACTCCACATCCCTGCCTTTGGCCCATATCCTTTAATACCCTTTGTTTAACAAAAAAAATCTCTCTCAGATGTAAAATTAACAACTGATCCAGCATTAGTTGCCATTTGTGGAAGAGAGGTTCAAACCTCTCCTACTCTTTGTGTGCAGAAGTGCTTCCTAACACCTCTCCTGAATGGTCTGACCCTAATTCTCAGACCATATACCCTAGTTCTAGAATCCCTAACCTATGGGAATAGTTTATCTTTATCTACCCTGTCTTTTTCTGTTTACACCTTGAAAACTTCAATCAGCTCACCCTGTAACCTTCTAAATTCTAGAGAAAACACGTCTAGTTTGTATCATCTCTCCTCATAACAATCCCTGAAGTCCAGGTATCGTACTTGTAAACCTACATTGTACTCCCTCCAAGGCCATCTGTCCTTCTGAAGATCTTGCTTCCTGGCTCTGAGCTATTGGAAATTATTTGAGGGAGACTTGGTAGGAGACTTTAACATGCATAATGCACAAGACTTTATCAAGTGCTGGTTCATCCCCAACTTGAGTATTGTACCCAGTTCTAAGTCCTACACCTTTGGAACAATATGAAGGAATTGGAAGAGTGCAAACAAAGTCATGAAAATGGTCCCAGAGATGAGATGTGGATAGTTTGAAGAAGAGTATAGTTAGCTAGGTTGGGTCTGCAGCAGGTGACTGGAGAACTGACTTAATGGAGAAATCTACTCCAGCTCATCTTCACCATTCTACCTGTTACAGATACATTTGTCTGTGATAGTTTTGGTAGGATTGACCACTCCACAGCCCTTATAAGGATGAAGTCCCAGCTTCATGTTGAGGATACCCTTCATTGCGTGATATTACATCACCCACTGAGCCGAATGGGGCAGCTTACGATAGCTGTCAAGCAGCAGCAGGATTATACTCCAACCTCATGGCCCGCCATATACCCCACTCAACCATTACCATCAAGCCAGGGGATCAACCCTGGTTCAATGAAGAGTGCAGGAGGTCATGCCAGGAGCAGCACCAGACGTACCTGAAGATGTGGTATCAACCTGGTGAAGCCACCAAACAGGACTACTTGTATACCAAACAGCAAGAGCAGTAAGTGATAGACAGAGCTAAGTGACCCCACAACCAACGGATCAGATCTAAGCTCTGCAGTCCTGTCACATCCAGTTGTGAATGATGGTGGACAATTAAACAACTCACTGGAGGAGGAGGCAAACAAACATCCCCATCCTCAATGATGGAAGAGCCCAGCATATCAGTACAAAAGTTAAGGCTGAGACAATCTTCAACCAGAAGTGCCAAAGGAAATCCATCTCGACCTCACCCAGTCTTCAGCCAATTCAATTCACTCCACGTGATATCAAGAAATAGTTGGAGACGCTGGATGCTGCAAAGGCCCTGACAGCATCCCAGTCCTTTCCTGAATGACTACTGCTAGTCCCTTGTGGAATTTGCCACGTGTGTGTGTGTCTGTTTGTGTGTCTGTTTGTGTGTCTGTGTGTGTGTCTGTGTGTGTGTGTGTGTTCGTTCGTTCGTTCGTTCGGGGGTGGGGTATGGGCTGTTTGAGGTAGATTGCTACAACCAATCCTCCTTTAGTCTTTGAACAAAAACAGAAATTTCTGGAGAAACTCAGTAGGTCTGATAGCATCTGAAAAGAAAACAGAATTAATGTTTTGGGCCCAGTGACCCTTCATCAGAACTGGTGATTGGTGATGGAGGATACACTGCTATGGAGAATCTACAGAGGAGGTGAAGTTTTTAGATAACGTTTATTGCATGATAGCGATAAGTACAACTACATTTGGTCGGGGATAATGATTAGTTCTTTAGGGAGCTGTTACGGACACACCTCTCTCTGAAAGCAAGAGTAGGATTCCTTATCTCCATCCACTGACTCTGACATCAATAAAATAGGTGGAGCCAAAGTAACATTAACCCTTTCAGAACCATTAACTTATACAGGTCTTGTTCCAGAACTAGCTGTGCCCTGAGCCAGGTTGTTCCAGTACAGTCATAATACTTGCATATACATGATCACAAGGAAAATTACACACACAGCAGGACAAACCTGGCCAATTGCTGCCCCATCAGTCTGCTCTCAATCATCAGTAATTTGACCGGGTGTGGCATCAAAGAGTACTAGCAAACCTGGAATCAGTGGGTATCAGGGGGCAAACCCTCCACTTTTGAAGTCATACCTGATTTTGGAAGATGCTTGTGGTTGTTTGAGATCTGTTATCTCAGATCCAGGACATCTCAGGATGGATATTTTGTAATAAACCTGTTCAGAGATGTTATGACATACTGGCAGCACGGTGGCACAGTGGTTAGCATTGCTGCCTCACAGTGCCAGGGACAAAACAGCTGCTTAAAAACCACACCCACACATACACACACACACACACATTGAACACTACAGGCAGTTTAGCATGGGCAGAGATGTATAGGGTAGGTAGGTTATAGGGGGTTGGGTCTGGGTGGGATGGTCTGAGGGTCGAGTCTAGCCTCAGGTGACTGTCTGTGTGGAGTTTACACGTTCTCCATGTGTCTGGTTGGGTTTCATCCAGGTGCTCCAGTTTCTTCCCACAGTCCCAAGATGTGCAGGTTAAGATGGATTGGCCATGATAAATTGCCCATAGTGTCAAGGAATGTGCAGGCAAGGTGAGCTAGCCATGATAAAATCCCCATGCAGGGTTACAGGGATGGGGTGGGTCTGGGTAGATTGCTCTCTGGAGGGACAGTGCAGGCTCGATGGGCTGAATGGCCTCTTTCTGCACAGTAAGGATCCTACAAGCAGGTGGGACTTGAACCCAGGGCATCTAGCTCAGAGGTAGGGACACTAGGCCCAACCATCTTCAGCTGTTCATCATTGATCTTCCCACTTCTTCCCTTCATCAAGTCAGATCATGCAATGTTCAGAAACTGAAGTGGACCAGCCATATAAACGCAGTGGCTACAAGAGCAGGTCAGAGGCTAGGAGTCCTGCAGTGAGTAACTCATCTTTTGACTTCCCCAAAGCCTGTCTCTTCCTAACATTGCTGTGTGTGTGTGTGTGTGTGTGTGTGTGTGTGTGTGTGTGTGTGTGT
>JAHRHZ010000222.1:671332-682225 GCA_024137785.1 Ginglymostoma cirratum
GAGAGAGAGAGAGAGAGGGGTTTTTAAGCAGCTGTTTTGCCTATTGCTCTCCTCCTTTCTGGAGAAATGTCTCATTGCCATTCCCTTGGCCCTGTCTGCAGTTAACATAGAAACATAGAAAATAGGAGCAGGAGTAGGCCATTCAGCCCTCTTTGAGCCTACCCCATTATCGATATGATCATGCTGATCATCCAACTCAGTCCCCTGTTCCCACTTTCTCCCCATTGTTCTTTGATCCCTTTAACACTAAGAACTATATCAAACTCAGTCATAGGGATGTACAGCATGGAAACAGACCTTTTGGTCCAGCTCGTCCACACCGACCAGATATCCTGAGTTAATAGAGTCCCATTTGCCAGCATTTGGCCCGTATCCCTCCAAATCCTTCTTTTTCATGTACCCATCCAGATGCCCTTTAAATGTTGTAATTGTACCAGCCTCCACCATTTCCTCTGGCAGCCCATTCCATACACGCACCACCCTCTGCTTGAAAAAGTTGCCCCCTTTTAAACCTTTGCCCTCTCACCTTAAACCTTTGCCCTCTAGTTTTAGACTCTCCTACCCTGGGCTATTCACTATATCAGTGCCCCTCATGATTTAAGAGGTTCAACTGAATTGGTCCTTGTTACATTATCCACTTTTGATGGGATCATGCTGTGTGAGTTTCATTCATTACAAAAGTGATTGACCATAAAGTGGTTGATTGGCTTTAAAAGTGCTCTGGGTCGTTCCAAGGTCATGGATGGTGCTGTATGGAAAGAAGCTGTGAATTTTTTTCTGCATTTGCCCCATGGACTGTCATCGGTTAATCTTTGATTCTGTAATTTGGGGAGGTTGGGAGGGATAGGGGTCAGTGAGGCAGCTACACGTTAAGGTCTGTCAGGAGAGGAAGAGTGAAGGTTGAGGATTGAGAGTGAAGGTGGAAGCGAAAAGGATGGGCTCGTACCGGAGCTGCTCAGAGGCATCTCCACAGGGAGATTGGTTGGAGCGTTGGTCCCTGATTGACCCTTCTCTGATTGTCATGGCTCTGGGATAACTCCCTCACTCTATCTCTCTGGCCTGCACTGCAGTGGCTTCCAGGCATCTCTCCCCTTCACCCTCAAACTCCACTTAGATGGAAGCTTCATCTCTTATGACGAGGCAGCAGTTTATTCACAGAGTCTGACAGTTCTACGTGGCGGTTTTACAGCACGTGTGTGCCTTGCCTTGTAGAATCTTACAGTCATGGGATGGGATTCATCTCCCCAAAACCATCTGACAGCATTGCCAGTTTTACTGATGTTTTCTTTCTCATTTGCACTTTTTTAAGCTTTCGTTCAGGTGGATGTGGAGATTGCTGGCTAGGCCAGCATTTATTGCCCATCCCTATTACCCTCAGGCGATTGTGGAGGTCATCATCTCCTTCAGATGCTGCAGTCCCTGGTGTGTAGGGACATCCCCAGCGCTGATTCTGACCCAGTGATAGTGAAAGAACGGCAATTGTTTCAGGGTAGGATATTCTGAACTGTGTTTAAATTCTCGAGCAGTGCTAGTCTAGATTTGTATCATCTGATGCGCAGACAGCTATGCAGATGGTCTGTGGGAGTCAGGTACAACCGAATGCAAATATGCAGGAAACGTCACCTCTCTGAATCTGTCGTTTAAAGGCATTGACCCACATAAATCCCAGAAAAAAAGAAAATAACTTGCATTTTGGTAGCATCTTGACTCTGGGATACATCATTGAAGTGCAATTTTGTTTCCTAAATGTAGTCACGGTTGTACTATAGGAAGCACAGTGGCTAATTTGGACATGGCAGGATCCCATGAAAATGTGATAGTAAAAAAATAAGCTGCTTTCGCTGATTTGAGGGACAAATATTCAGCAGGAAGCTCAGAGGAAGGGGAATGAGGCCATTCAGCCTTCAAGTATACAGTGGCTCTTTGCAGGGCAATCCAGTCAGTCTCGCTGTCCACTCAATCCCTGTAACCCTGAGAGTTTATTTCCCTCGAGTGTCTGTCTAATTTCCTTTCGAAATCATTCACTCTGCATAAACAACCCACTTGTGAGCAGTCAGTTTCAACTCATTGCCACTCACTGCTTTCAAACAACATGTTACAGACCCACATGCCATGGAAAGCAGTTGAGGGCAAAACATTGAACGTTGAAGGAGTTAGATTTGGTTGTTGGGGCTAAAGAGATCACAGGATATGGGGAGAAGGTGGGAACAGGGCACTATGTTGGATGATCAGCCATGATCATATTGAATGGTGGAACAAGCTCCTGTTCCTATTTTCTACGATCTCTTTAGCCCTTGGAGCTACATTTACCTCCTCCTTGAAAGCATTTGTTGTTTTGGCCTCAACCACTTTCTGTGGCAGAGAATTCCACAGGCTCCCAACTTTCTCGGTGAAGACATTTCTCCTCCTCCTCAATGATGGTATCTCGGACTGTGGTGTGAGGACAGCTCCTGATTGCAGAGGAGACTGGAGAGGGAAGTTTTATTGGGGTAGGCAGAATGGCTTTGCCAGAGAGTGGTCAAAAGTGAGTAACACGTTGAATGAACTTTTTCGAGGAGGTGACCAGGTGTGATCACTACTTAAGGTAGTCTATATGGATTTTAGCAAAGTCCTTGATGAGGTTCCATATTGTGGACTGGTAAGGAAGGTAAAGGCTCATGGGACCCAGGGTAAGTTGGCTAGGTAGGAGGAGACTTGTGGGGGGGATGCAGTGATTGGAAGGCTATTGGTGTGAGTGGAGCCTGGCGTACAATGATGTCCCACAGGGTTCACTGCTAGGTCCCTTATTGTTTACCATATTTATAAACCATAAAAAAGAAAATGTTGAAGCAGTAAGTTTATGGATGACGCGAAAATTGACTGGGTGGTTGACGGTGAGGAAGGAGGTCTTAAGTTACGGGAGGACATAGACAGATTGGACGGATGGGAAAGTCAGTGGTAGATGGAATTTAACCCTGATAAATGTGAGGTGATGCACTTTGGAAGAAGGAACAAGACAAGGGAGGACTCGATGAATGGTAAGACTTTAGGCAGCTCAGAGTAACAGAGGGATCTTGGGGTGTTTGTCCACAGATCCCAGAAAGGGGCAGGATGGGTTAATAGGATAGTTAAGAAGGCATACAGGACACGACTTTATCAGTTATGACACAGATAATAAGAGCAGGGAGGTTATGGTAGAGTCGTACAGAGCTGTGGTCAGGTTCTGGTTGCTGCACTATGGGAAGGACGTGATTGAAGTGGAGGGGGTGCAGGGAGAGTCACCAGGATGGTGCCCTGGGATGGAGCATTTCAGTGATAAAGAGAGGCTGGATAAGCTTGGGTTGTTTTCTTTAGTGCAGGGAAAGGTTGAGGGGGGGACCTGATTGAGATGAATAAGATTACAGGATATATTTTCCAAGGAATATTATTACTCATTTCTGGAGCAGGTGGGTCTGGAACTCAGACCTCCTAGCTTAGAGGAAGGGACACTACCGTTTTGCCACAATCATTATGAGGGGCAGGGACACGGTGAATAGAAAGCAGCAGCTCCCACTAGCTGAGAGGGCAATAACGAAGGGGTATCATTCTAAGGTGAAAGGCAGGCAGTTTAAAGGGGATTTGAGGTAAAAGCTTTTCCTCCCAGAAGGTGATGGGTGTTCTGGGAGGAAAAATGAGGTGGAATGACCTCACAACCTTTAAAAAGTACTTGGACGAGCACTTAAATGTCATAACACGCAAGGCTATGGGCCATGTGCTGGGAAGTGGGACTAGAGTAGATTTAGAATAGTTTTTGTCAGTGCAGGGCTTGATGGGCTGAAGGGCCTCTTTTGTACTGCATGATTCTATAACTAGACATAGTCTCAGTAACAATCAGGAGACCTGGTTGCTATCATTGCCAAAAACTTCAGCATGTTTGTGCCGTTGAAAGGGTCAGAAATCACACGACTCCAGGTTATAGTCCAACAGGTTTATTTGAAATCACAAGCTTTCGTGGCACGGCTCCTTTGTCAGATGAAGTGACTGCCCCTGACCAAGGGGCTACACTCTGAAAACTTGTGATTTTAAATAAACCTGTTGGACTATAACCTGGTGTCATGTGATTTCTGACCTTGTCCACCCCAGTCCAACACCGGCACGTCACATCACAGCAGTGAAAGGGCAGAAACCAGTAGCAAAGCAATGGTCAAAATGCGCAGCAGCTATGGATGAATTCACCTTCAATCCGCAGAACGTTTAAGGAAGGGAAATGCCTTCAATGGGCTGACCAATTAGAGAAAAGCTTTCCCCATCCACGTACACCCAGGTATGTTCAGTTCAGGAGCAAATTAGATTCTGTCAGCAGTCAGTGTGGGCAAGAGCTCCTGATTGGATCAGCGAGGGATTTCCTGATGGGATCCTTTTGCCAAGAGCTGTGGGTTCAGGTGTGGTGAGGGTGGAGGTTCCTACTTGTCGGGGAGGAAGGGGGCTGCTAGAGTCATGGGGAGGGGAGGGGAGGGGAGAGGTAGAGTTTGGGAAGACAGAGACTCCAAACCAGGATAGTTGGGTTAAGATGGAGGCCCCAGGAATTCTTGGGAATGGAGTGAGGGCTGGAAGGGGTTGACAGACAGGGAAGCAGCAACTGTGAGTGGTGTTGGGGAGACTGAGGCTGCAAAAGAAGAGCAGCCTTTCAACGAAGGAATACTTACTGGGAATCAGGAAAAGTTGAAATCGTTGATAATATGAATCCCTTGAAAATGTGTGTGTGGATTCTGTAGCTTAAGGCTGCATGTGGGGGGCAAATGTAGTGGATATTATTGTAATGAGCGCTTTTTTTTTCCTTTATTCATTAATGGGATGAGGGCATCGCTGGCTAAGCAGCATTTATTGCCCATCCCTAATTGCCCAGAGGGCAGTTCAGAGTCAACCAGAGTCACATGTAGGCCAGACCAGGTAAGGATGGCAGTTTCCTTCCCTAAACAGCATTAGTGAACCAGGTGGGTTTTTCCAACAATTGACAATGGTTTCATGGTCATCATTGAACTCTTAATTCCAGATATTTGTTATTGAATTCCCATTCCACCATCTGCTGTGGTAGGATTCGAACCCAGGTCCCCAGAACACTCTCTGGGTCTCTGGATCACCAATCCAGTAACGATACCACTAGGCCATTGCCTCCCCCTGTTAAATTTAATTCCGAGGTTGAGACCTGAGATGCAGTAACAGGTTAATAACTGTTCAGTAAAAGCTTCCAGCTTTGCACACGTGATGGGAGCATTAGTTGTGAGGCCATCATTGTGTGGAAGGTGCTTAGGGTGATCATTTTTTGTGTAGGAGTGTCTCAGTTACTTTGGGGGTAAAAACTATTATTGCTGACTTATGCCAGTTGTCTTGTGCCTATTTGAATACAGTGGTCTTTAAGGAGTTATTACTTTCCCGATATGTTCTGGCTTTTGGTTCATTGGAGGATTGATAATTATTGAGGTTATTGATGAACTCTTCTAATTTTGCTTCTATGAGAGTCCACAATGTTTGTTATATCATCACAGATACATTATTATGTGACTGCATTGCCTAAAATTAGTTTGTGAGAAATGCGGGGTTAAAAAAGGCACTTGAAAACCAAAAAATAGTTCTCAAGAAGATCCCTTTTGAGGCGGGGTGAGAAATATGTTGACCCTTGAAGTGTATTATTTATAAAGTGTATGTTTCCCTTTCAGATTTTGGCACTAATAGCTTTCATCTGCATTGAAACGGTGAAGGAGTGTTTGCCATGTGGGGGCCTGTACTTTTTCGAGTTTGTTAGCTGCACGGCGTTTGTGGTGACTGGAGTCCTGTTGCTGATGTTCAGTCTGAACCTACACACGAAAGTACCGCAGATCAACTGGAATTTGACGGTGAGATTTGGCGGAATTGGGGAATTGCAGAGCAGTCACATTGTAGTACACAGCTGGAATCTTGCTGAAGCGAGAGACCTGTTGGTGAAACCTTTCATTTAAACATATGAGGCCACATGTGAGAATGCCAAATTTCAGCAATTACAACAATTTAAAGTATGGGGTAAAGGTTGGCAAGTTGGCACTAGGTAGGCTATTGACATGGACCAAGTAAAGGCTCCCCAAGCTCCCGGATGATTCAGATAAGACAAAAGGCTTGACCTCATTCCTTTTGTTTGCAGAGGATGGGTCCCTGTGGACGAATGTATGTCACTTCCAGCAAGCATGAAGGAGCCTTGTTACAAACTTAATTAATTATCATAAATTAGTGTGGTTATTTTAATCAAATTGTTGGGATTTGTTATGACACACTTTTTGTAAGTGAATGGAACTTGAACTCTGACCTACTGCCCCAGAGGTTGGACTCTGGTAAATGAGTGTATCTCTAGTCAAATAGCTCACCTATTGACCAGTCTCCTGATCTGCCAAGCTGTTTACTCAGCTTGCAAACTTGATGTAAGATGTAGTCCATCATTGCCATCCTGTGGGACAGTGGCTGTCCTGATCAGATCATTGTTTGCTGTCTGTCACACAAACTCTCTCACATTGGCCAAACACCACCAAGCTCAGACCTGTAATATGCTTGGACCTACCTCACATTATCCTGGTAAGACACTGTCTCTCAAACGTTTGAACAGTTTAAGCAAGTGTTTCACTTAGCCACAACACAGTGAAAAGTAGCACTCACATTACCAATAAGAGGGTGTTTCCCTTGGTCCTAAAAACCAAAGGCAAAGTCTCTCAACTTTTCAATGTAATCCCACAATTGACAGCAATTGCTGAGCAATCTGGAGTGTGCTAATAGCTACACTAACTACCTGTTTAATATTGCTTTCTACCACTTTCATTTACGTGCATGATGTTCACTGTCCTTGAACCTGAAGGTCTATGTAAGAAATTCCTCAGTGGGCTCCTTCCTGAGCTCAGATTCACCTTTTGAAAAGAAGCAGTCTAACGACACCCCTTAAAAACTGAAAGCACTGTGGACACTGTAAATCAGAAGCAAAAACAGAAGTTGCTGGAAAAGCTTAGGGGGTCTGGCAGCAGTGGTAGAGGGAAATCGGAGTTGATGTTTTGGGTCGAGTGACCCTTCCTTCTTCAGAGAGCCCTTTACTCAATGTGCATGTTGAGAAATCCATTAATGTGTTCTCCACAGCTGTCCACCACAAACTCTCGCCCACTGGTCAGTGTATACATTGGGATTCTTACGGCTCCTGATAATATAAGATTGGCCTTATGGCAGCCTTGTAAAGAGGGACCAAGTCATATGGTCACTGTGTGGTCTTCATGCTGAAGCAGGAAGCGTTGATGTTATCTTGTGGTTCGGATCACTGCTCACTGTATCTCAGTAACCCTCTGGGCCTGAGGGAAGCGGCTGCCCCTGTCTCACATGCCCTGTCCATTTCCGATAACCCCGGGAGGATGAGGTGTCTCAGAAAATTGAGCAACAGATGATGAAGCTCATGTATTAGCAACACAAGTGGTAGCCAGCAAAAAACAGGATGCTGCCCTTTAAGCCAAAGAGATGTTTTACCTACCCACACACATTGGTAATGTGGGATATCAGTTTTAATGCCAGTGTGATGCTGGGTAGGTCGGTCATATGTCCCGAAGACTAAAACGTTTGTATTAAGCAGCATGACCCTTTAGGCTGTTTGCAAGAGACAGAGTACTGACCATGTTTACAAAGCTGAGGCTGTGGAAACACACCTAAGTTGGACATTGATTGGATAGCACTTGCTCTACAGATTTGCTAAGAGTTACACTAACAACTGGCTTAAGTTTACCAACGAGGATTGCAGTGTGGCTCACTGGTCTTGCTGGATGCTAAATATTGAAATTACAGGGCCCAGCCCTCTGCAACCTGAAACTGTCCAGGCATTGCATCTTTTTCAATTAAACGTCACACATTTGCCATGGCAGTGCCTTGACCAATCATTTGCCAACCAATCAATACTCCTTTTCTCACCATGTTCACTTGTTGAAATTTGGCATTCTTGCATCGGTCCTGATGAGTGCCAGGTGAAACAAATAATGAATTGAGCCCACAACATATTCCATTTACATGTTCCTGAGGTGATTACATTGATAGGCAGGGGCTGCACTCTCTGAAGGTAAAAGGAACATGTTCAAACCTTGCACCTTGTTTGAATTACCTGGATAATGTAGTTCCCCATTGCTTTCTCCATGGCAACATCTCAGCTGATTTGGGTCAACCTGCCAACTAATCAGCATCCTTTTTTTTTTTCCCCTCCTATAGTATAGTGTGATTATTTGAAATTTGGCATTCTTGCATGTGTCCTGAGCAGTGAAGGATAAAAAGCTTCAACAGAATCTCCCTCTTTTCAGTGGGATTTACGTACATATTACCAAGCAATTTGGTTTTAAAATGGCTCTAGAGTTTATAAGAGTTTGGCACAACAGACTAGACACTCTAAAAGGAACAAAATGGACAATAGATATGCAAAGACCTATTTACTTGTAATGAGAGTTAGTAAAATTCAAATGATTATGTTAAATTTATAACCCTGAGTGGACTTCCCCTGGGAATATGGCTTCAAATTTCCAGCTTATATAAAGGTTGTAGGCACTGGGGAAGGTTCAAAAAAGATCACCAATTTAATACCAGAGCTGAACAATTCCAACTTTCAGTTAATAATGAACAGGGAGGGGCTTTTTTTAGAAAACTGAGATAGCTGTGACCTGATTGAGGTCTGAATGTGCTTGAAATCTGAAATGAGAAACAGAATGTGTGAGAAATACTCAGCAGGTTGGCTACATCTGTGGAGAAATCAAGATGGTGATTTGTCTGAACTGAGCAAAGGTCAGAGAGCTGAAACGTTAACTCTGATTCTTTCGCTGCATAAATACAGCCAGGACCTGCTGAGTACTTCCAGCGTTCTTTGTCGAATAAAAGGTAAATCTTAACAGGAAATTCAGAAGTAATGTCCTCACCACGAGACTGGTGAGAATGTGGAACTCACTCCCAGACGCAGGGTTGGGCAAGTATTATCCATACATTTACAGGAAAAATCAATAAAAACAAGGAAGGATGGAACAATGGGGTGAGATGAAGACGGCAGGCATGAGAATTGCTATGAACAGAAATACCAACATACATTTTGCTGTACAGTCTCTGAACCATACAGAAATGCTAAGCAAAGCCAAATTGGACAATTAATCCATGCAGGTTTGCATTGAAACAGTGGTTTTTATTCTTGGTATTTGAAGTCAACGTTAATCTGAAATCCAAGTCAACATGTCATTAGGAGGATTTACTATAATCTGTTTCATTACAATCACTCCAATTGTTGATATCATTGTCTGCCTACCCTGTCATTTTTGAAATGACGAACAGAATTGTCATTATATTAGCCGCTGGATGTGGAGGTGAGGTCTTGATGGAGAAATCCACTTTCTCACCATCGTGGAAGGGACTTTGAAACAACAACAAACACCTTGCATTTGTGTAATGCCTTCTTGGTTGAAGAGTTAGATTTAAAGTAAGAGCTGTTGTGGCACTTTGACAGTGTACCTATCACTGAGCCGGCGGGCCCAGTTTCAAGACCCACCTTCTCCTGAGGTGTGTCAGGACATTTCTGAGCAGATTGATGGGAAAATATTTGTAAAGAAACATTGAGAGGAGAGGGATGTGGAGAGGTTTAAGGTTACAGTTCTGGAAATTGGAAGTCAGGCAGCTGAAGGTACGGTTGCTATTGGTTATAAGGAAAGGACGTAAGGAATAGCAGAAGTCGGCCATTCAGCCCATTGAGCCCATTATTCGACAAGATCATGGCCAATCTGCCCAACTCCTCAAACTCCCTTTATGCCAGCTCAGCATAGCTCTCAACTCCCTGATTATTTCAAAAATCTACCTCTTCTTTAAATGCTGTGTGATCCCAAGGCACACGTCTTTGGGGTAGAGAGTTCCAAATGCCCACTAAACTTCAGGAGAAGAAATTCCTTTGCTGTTTTCCGTAAATGTCCCTTTATGCCGTAACTGTGCCCCTTAGTTTGAGATTCCCTCACTAGTGAAAACATCTATCCCGTCAAGCCCCCTCAGAATCTCTCCATTTCATTGTCTTATTGAAACAGTGTTTAGAATTGAGGACTCTGAAGATGCTAGAATTGGAGGAATATTGATTTTTACAGAGTTGTAGTGATGGAGGGAATTACAGCAGTAGAGTTTACAAAGAGCATGTAAGACCATAAGATGTAGGAGCAAAAGTAGGCTGTTTGGCCCATTGAGTCTGCTCCACATTCAATGAGATTGTGGTTGATGTAATAATCCTCAATTCCACTTTTTTGCCTTTTCCCCATAACTCTCGATTCCCTTCCTGATTAAAAATCTGTCTGTCTCGGCCTTGAATTTACTTAATTACCCATCCTCGATAGCCCTCAGTGGTAAAGAATTCCACAGATGCACTACCCTCTGAGAGAAGAAATTCCTCCTCATCTCTGTCTTAAATGAGTGACCCCTTTTGTTCTGAGATGACACCCTCTGATTCCCCTTGTGGGAGAGTCTAGGATCAATCTTTCTGCATCTACCCTGTTAAGCCCCTTATGGTCAGAAATCACATGACACCAGGTTATAGTCCAACAGGTTTATTTTGAAATCACAAGCTTTTTGAGCGCTGCTCCTTTGTCATCTGGTGAAGAAACAGCACTCCAAAAGCTTATGATTTTAAATAAACGTGTTGGACTATAACCTGGTGTTGTGAGATTTCTGACCTTGTCCATCCCAGACCAACACCGGCACCTCCACATCAAAACCCTTAAGAATCTTGGATGTTTCAATGAGGTCACCTCTCATTCTTCTGATTCCCAGTGAGTACAGGCTCAACCTACGCAATGTTTCCTTGTAAAGAAATCCCTCCATTCCTGGCATCAGCCTAGTGAACACTCCCCGGACTGCCTCCAAGGCCATTATATCTTTCTTTAG
>JAHRHZ010000222.1:682625-696398 GCA_024137785.1 Ginglymostoma cirratum
GGGTTTAGGCCCGAAACGTCAAGTTTTCCTGCTCCTATGATGCTGCTTGACCTGCTGTGTTCATCCAGCCCCACACCTTGTTATCTCGGATTCTCCAGCATCTGCAGTACCTTTTTATCTCTATTTTATACTCCGTTCCTTTTGAGATCCAAGGCCGAGATCCTGATGGGTATCGACAGGATGAATGTGGAATGAATGTTTCTTTGTGGGAAGATCTAAATTGGGGGTCACTTATCGAAAATAAAGGGTTGCCCATTTAGGACAAAGATGAGAATTTTTTTTCTGAGAGTTGAGAGCCTTTGGAACTCTCTCTTCCTGAAAATGGTGATAGAAGAGGAGACCTTAAATGTGTTTATGGCAGGGGTGGATGATTCTCCATGAGAAGGTGAAAGGGCAGTTTTAACCAATTAATCATCTTTTTCCATCTCATGTACAGTAGAATAGAATAGAATTGCATTTTTACAAAAAAAAGTGTTTAAGTCACCATATTATATCAATTTAATGACAAAAATTAAACATTTTTGAAAATTCATCCAACCATTTACACACCACTTCCAGATTCTCTACAGTCGATCGATGATCCTACTCACCCAGTCCATCCTTGTCTCTCTCAATGTGTACTCATGTACTGTACCCCTTTCCATTTCTCCCCCACCAGAGGAATTCATTTCTCTGCGTTGACCGTCTCATGACATTAAATGTTTCAAACGCCTCACCCTGTTATTCTTTAGCATAACCATATCCTCAGCCTGAGATCAAAATGAGTTCAGAGCGCCAAGAGATCAATGTGTAGATTGATTCACCAATGTCTATCAGGGGGAGGCCATTTGGCCCATTGAACCTATTCTACCATTCGCGATTGAGGCTGATCTGCATTCTTGGTCCATAAACCTCCCTGTATCAATTAACATTGAAAAACCAAAATCTTAAAATAAACAAATGCCTGTGTGTATTAGTACAATTTTCAGAAGTAAGTTCAGACTTTCACAACCCTTTATGTAGATGTGTTTCCTAATTTCACCCCTCAAAGGTCCTGCCTCTAATTTTGAGGCCATGCCCCCTTGTCCCAGATTGACAGACTGTATCACTAAGCTCCTCATTATTGGAGGCTACCAATGACCTCTGCCCCTCAAGGTGAGAAGCGGGGATATTTGCTGATGATCGCACAATGTTCAGCGCCATTCGTGACTCCTCAGACGCTGAAACAGTCCATGTTCAAATCCAGCAAGAACTGGACAATATCCAGGTTTGGGATGATAACTGGAAAGTGATATTTGTGCCACATGTATTCCAGGTTCCCTTACAAGACAGAATCTAACCATTACCCCCTTTACATTCAATGGTGTTACCATCACTGAATCCCCCACTATCTACATCCTGGGGGTGATCACTGACCAAAATCTCAATTGGACTCACTGCAAAAACACAATGGGTATAAGAGCAGGTCAGAGGCTGGGAATGCTGCAGTGAGTAACTTACCTCCTGACTCCCCAAAACCTGCCCACCATCTACAAGGCACAGGTCAGGAGTGTGATGGAATACTCCCCACTCACCTGGATGAGTGCAGCCCCAACAACACTCAAGAATCTTGACACTATCCAGGACAAAGCATCTCCCGCTTGATCGGCACTACGTTCACAAACATCTGCTTCTTCCATCATCGATGCTCGTTATTAATGCTGTTAACCATCTACAAGGTGCAGTGCAGAAATTTGCCAAGGCTCCTTAGATAGCACCTTCCTAAGGGCATTGTGGGTCAACCTACAGCACATGGACTGCAGTGTTTCAAGAAGGCAGCTCACCACCACCTTCTCAAGGGCAACTAGGGACGGGCAATAAATGTCCACATCCCGTGAGTGAATTTTTAAAATTTCCCAAAGAGCAGAAATATTTTATTTTAATCAGCTTTATCCATTCCCCTTTTACGAGACTGGAAAGGTGAATTAACCCCACCCTTAAATTCCAAGGAATACGCATCTAATTTCCCCTCACAATTTAACCCTCGGAATGCTGGTATCATTCTGGTGAATCTACACAGCACTTTTCCAAAGCCATTACCCTGCCCTGAGCCTTTTGTGACCAGCAATGTTTGCAGTGATGAACAGTATTGCTTAACCAGAGCTTTATTACAGCTGAAATGTGACAATGCCCTCTTATTTTGATCCTCTTGATATGAAGACCAGCATTCCATTTGTCTTTTTAATTGATTTATTTTCTGTACTTGTCCAAGATGTTTTCATGATCTATGCACCTGCACCCCCCAACTCTCTCTGGCCTCCCACTGTTGTACTTTTCACGATTTAGAAAGTCCCAAAGTGGGTGGCTCAATGATTGCCAACATAATGTCCAATTGTTGTTTTTCTGATTAATTTTATGTTTTATCTTGCAACATCATTATAATTCCACTCTTCCATCTGCAATGTTCACCCCCTTTCTCTGAGACGTGGACAGATTTGGATTTTGGGTCAACCCTAATCCTAACTGGATTGTCTCCCCTCTGTCTCCTGTCTCTCAATCTTCAATAGACATGTGGCTGATTTATTATCTGAGGAGCTGTGCAGTGTCGTTAATACCTAACTGGTTAGTCAGTAACTTCTCAAGTATTTGAACCCAGCTATTCAAGAGAAACCATTATCTTCTGAATGGGCATCAAGATAATAACAAAACCCTTTGTTCAATGCTGATGGCTTTACAATGAAAACATTTCAACATATTATGCCATCTAGGCTCCTTCTAATTCCATTTACTGTTTATTGGACAAAGCAAGCATTCTGATCAAGCCTTTAAAATGGTGATGAGATTTGATGAGAGAGTAGATGGAGAGAAGATGTTTTCATTTGTTCGGATTAGTGGGAGTTCAAAACAATGGACAAGGAATTCAGAGACCTGGGTTAAAGCCCTGGAGCCCTAGTTTCAAATCCCACCATTGCAGCTGGTGGAGAGAATTCGAAAAATAAATCTGGAATTGAGAACAAATATCCGTAGTGGTGACTATGAAAACATTGTCAATTGTTGTAAAAATCCATGTGGTTCACTAATGTCTTTTAGGGAAGGAAATCCATTGTCCTTACCTGGTCTGGTTTTAAGTGTGACTCCAGACCCCACAACAATGGGGTTGTCTCTTAACTGCCCTCTTGTCAGTGAGGGATGGGCAATAAATACTGGTCTTGCCTTGAAAACATTGACTGGTTGCTTAACTGGCATGAGGGAGGGTGGGTGGTTGGGTGGCAGAGGATGCATGAGGAGGCCTTGTTGAACTTGGTTTTCAAATGGTTCCCTCATGCAGACCATGATTTCTGAGGGGTTGTATAGCACGACTGTGAAACCCGGGTCCACCAGCAGGATGGTGATGGAGGGTAGGGCATGCTGGATTCAAACCGCAAGGTCGCAAGTGCTTGTGGAAACTTGTGACCTGGAAGCACCCTCCTCCCCAGTCCTTAACTAGGGCCAGTAGAAACTGTAGATCCCAAGTCGGGAATCCTGGGATCAAGATTCACTGCCATTTTCAATGAGCCCCCATGTTGACATGACTTTGCAAAACTCATGTCTGTATCCTCCATATCTTGCCTCTGCAGCGCCCAGTGGTTGAAGGATTTTAAGTATTCACGCTCCCTGCTCACTGGTGCTCAGTGTAGGTTCCACCACTCAGCTCCTGACCTGGACAAAGGAGCTGAATTCCAGAGGTGAGGTGAGAGTGACAGCCCTTGATATCAAGGTTGCAGTCGACCGAGTGTGGCATCAAGAAGCCCGAGCAAAACTGGAATCAATGGGTATTAGAGGGGAAAATCTCCGGTGGTTGGAGTCATACCTGACACATAGGAAAATGGTTGTGGTTGTTGGAGGTCAGTCAGCTCAGCTCCAGGACATCTCTGCAGGAGTTCCTCAAGGTAGTGTCCTAGTCCCAATCACCTTAAGCTGCTTCATCAAGGACCTTCCCTCCATCATAAGGTCAGAAGTGGGGATGTTCACAGATGGTTGCACAATGTTCAGCACCATTCACTACTCCTCAGATACTGAAGCAGTTTATGTTCAAATGCAGTAAGATCTGGACAATTTCCAGGCTTGGACTGACAAGTGGCAAGTAACATTTGCGCCACACAAATGCCAGGCCATGAGTATCTCCAATAAGAGACAATCTAACCACTGCCCCTTTACATTCAATAGTGTTATTGCCACTGAATCCCCCACTATCAACATCCTGGGGGTTACCATTGACTAGAAACTCAAATGGACCTACCGCATTAACACAGTGGCTATTAGAGCAGGCCAGAGGCTGGGAATACTACGGCAAGTAACATATCTCCTGACTCCCCAAAGCCTGCCCACCATCTACAAGGCACAAGTCAGGAGTGTGATCGAATACTCCCCACTTGCCTGGATGAGTGCAGCCCCAACAACACTCAAGAAGCTTGACACTATCCAGGACAAAGCTGCCCACTTGATTGGCACCACATCCACAAGCGTTCACTCCCCCAACCACCGAAGCTCAGTAGCAGCAGTGTGTACCATCCACAATTGCACTGCAGAAATACATCAAAGATCCTCAGACAGCACCTTCCAAACCCACGACCACTTCCACCTAGAAGGACAAGGGCAACAGATACATGGGAACACCACCCCCTGCAAGTTCCCCTCCAAGCCACTCCCCATCCTGATTTGGAAGTGTTTAGCCCCACTGCGGCAGCAGCCTACCCTGACTTCTGATGTTCTTTGAGCTGAGGTGAGAGCAGATTCTCAAGCATATTTGTTGCTGGACTAAGTTTAAGGACATGTTCCTGTGGGTCCCTTTCAAAATAAACCACAAAAATGTCAGCAATTCCACTTGGAAGGTTTCATCAAAATGTGGTTGTGTTTTTACGTTGAAGCACATTCCAGATGTATTTCGCTGCGCACTTTGAACTCTGTGCATCTGCTGTCCATGTGCCTCCAGGATTTCCGCGTCTGCCTTTACATTTCCTGGAACACGTTTTACAGCATCAACATCTGATTATTGAGACCGTTCAGCCCCTTTTGAGTACAGCCTTTCTAATATCCCAACCCCCCCCCCCTCCAAGAGTCTCCCTTTTGTAGTGTTCAGTCATTTTGGAGACTTGGCATTTCAGAATATTGAACTGGAAAGTATGATTCCTCTTTGGCCTGACTCCCAGGTACTCCTTGTGGAAAGACAGGAGTCCTACTGTTTTCGGAGGCTGATTTCCCATTCAGCCCTTCAAACCTGCTCTGCTATTCAATATGATCATAGCTGATCATCCAACTCCGTCCCCTGTTCCCGCTTTCTCCCAAGAACTATATGTGACCCTTTCTTGAAAACATTCCATGTTTTGAACTCAATTGCTTTCTGTGGCAGAGAATTCCACAGGCTCCCCACTCTCTGGGTGAAGACGTTTCTCACCTCAGTCTGAAGTGGCCTACCTTGTATCCTTAGGCTGTGACCTTGGTTCTGATCTCCCCCAGTCATGAGGTCCCCATTATCCACCATCCCCGCCTCCCTCGAGCCTCGTTCCTCTGATCGCCAATGAATATACTCATGACTGATCCAGTCTGTCTTGGTACGTCTGTCCTGCCATCCTGAGGAATCAGCCTGGCAAACCATCGTTGCACTCCTTCCACAGCCAGAACATCCTCCCTCAGAGAAGGAGGTCAGAACTGTACACAGTCCTGGGTGTGGTCTCACCAGTGCGCTGTATAATACTGGTAAAACACCCCTGCTCCTGTACTCTAATCCTCTCGCTATGAAGTCCAAGCTAGTACTTGCGTTCATCACTACCTGCTGTACGTCATGTTGAGGTTGTACAGGATGTCAGTGAGGCCTCTTCTGGAGTACTGTGTCCAGTTCTGGTCGCCCTGTTATAGGAAGGATACCGTTAAACTGGAGAGGGATCAGAAAACTTTCACCAGGATGTTGCTAGGAATGGAGGATTTGGGTTGTGAAAGCAGGCTGGATAAGCTGGGACCTTTTTTCCAATGGAGTCTGGGAGGCTGAGGGGTGACCTCCATAGAGGTTTATAAAATCATGAAGGGCATAGATAGGGTGAAGAGCAAAGGCTCTTTCCCATAGGGTTAGAGGAGTTCAGAACTAGAGGGCGTGTTTTTAAAGTGAGAGGAGAAAGATTTAAAAAGGGCGTGAGGGTGAATTATTTTACATAGAGAGTGGTTTGTGTGTGGAATGAACTGCCAGAGGAAGTGGTGGAGGCTGGTACAATTACAACATTTAAAAGGCACCTGGATGGTACATGAATAGGAAGGGTTTGGAGGGATATGGGCCAAGTGTAGGCAGGTGGGACTAGTTTAGTTTGGGAACATTGTCAGCATGGACTGGTTGGACCGAAGGGTCTTTTTCCGTGCTGTGTGACTCTGTGACTGAATGACTTACATGCTTCCCTTCAGCAATTGGTTTACAAGGACACCCAGGTCTTGTTGCTCCTCCCGCTTTCCCCTATTCAGATAATCATCTCCCTTCCTGTGCTGTTTGGTGTGAAATCTGTTCTCTCGGGTTGTCTGTTACAATCTCATGACAGTCCATGGGAGCTTGCTGTGCACAGATCAGTTGCTGCATTTCCCTACATTACAACAAGGGCCACACATTGAAATTATTTAACTAGATTTCATTGAACCATCTTGAGTTTATTGAAGATCCTTTTTACGTTTCACCTGGTGACCCTGGCAGTGTGCCTTTGACAGTGCAGTGCTCCTACATTCAATCTAGGCTTTGTGCTTGGATCCCTGCAGTGGGCCTTCTAACCCAGAGGAGAGAGCGCTACCCACTGAGTCTGGGTTCATGCTGCCCGGGGTTATAGCTTTCAGAAGTAGAATCAGAGTGTTGGAGGAGTAGGTCTTCATGAATTTGAACTCTATCACAATCCTGCTACCTGTATCCTGTCTCATAGCAAGTCCTGTTTGTTCACCCACCCACCACTGTCCTCACTGAACTACATTGGCTCCCAGCCCCGCAGTACCATAGCTTTAGACCTCTTCACTCTACTTTCAGATTCCTCCATCACCTTGCCCCCTCCCTGTCTCAGCTCCAGGGCCACAACCCTCTGAAATCTCAGCCCTGTTCTATTTCTGGCCTCTTGCCCATACCTGATCTTCTCCATCAGTGTGCAAACCCCTTGTTAGATCTCAGCTGGAATACCATGTACAGTTGTATGTGCCATATCGTAGGAAAGTTGGGAGAGCTTTGAGAGAGAATGCAGACGTGACTTACAAGAATGGTTCCAGGAGTAAGAAAGTTCAGTGATGAGGATAGATTGAAGAAGTTGGGATTGTTCTCCTTGGAGAAGAGATTTGATAGAGGTTTTTAAAACTATGATTGGGCTGGACAGCGTAGATTGGGAAAGTTGTTCCCACTTGTAAAAGGATCAAGAGGGCGTAGATTTAAAGTGACATGCAAAAGAATTGAGGGTGATGTAAGGAAATAGTTTCTCACACAGCCAGTAGTTAGGGTCTGGAATGCACCACCTGGAGACAGGTTCAATTGAGGCATTCTAGTGGGAATTATATTTTATCCAAATAATCATCCAATATGCAAGAGTTTGGGAGAAAAGGCAGGAGGTTGGTGCTAGGTGATAAGGGGCTGGTGCAGGCGTGATGGGCTGAGTGGCATCTTTCTACACTGTAACAATTCTGTGATATTGTTGGTGCTTATGTTACCCCGTTCTCTTGGATTTCCTGAAGGTGAGAGGAATTACTCAAGTGTACGGCCAGACATGTGACTGATTCTCCGAAGGAGCAATCCAATCCAAGAGAGCACCCTTTAAAATTTTAATTTCAAAAGTATACTTTATTCATAAATAAGCTCTATATATTTCATAGCCACAAATGCAGTTCGGCTCTGTATGGTTGCATATCAAGTAAACAACCAAAACATTGGACTTTAACTCTATCTAAAAAACCACAGACCTCTCTTACACCTACAATACTAATATTTACATATATTTGAGACACTGGGAGGGTTCGATAACTGAATACACCCCAATTTGCCTTTAGCAGGAAGACCTCAGACTGTGGTTTTTTCCCACTGCATTTGGCAGCAGCTGCCCCAGGCTTTAGTGTGTCCGTCAGCACATAGTCCTGCACCTTGGAATGTGCCAGTGTGCAACACTCAGTCAGGGTCAACTCCTTGCTCTGGGAGATCAACAGGTTTCGGGCAGAACAAAGAGTGACTTTCACCGAGTTGATGGTCCTCCAGGTGCAGTCGGTGTTTCTCTCGGTGTGCATCCCAGGGAACAGACCGTAGAGCACAGAGTCCTGTGTCATGGAGCTGCTCGAGAGGAAACTTGACCAAAACCCACTGCATCTCTCTCCCGACTTCCTTTGCAAAGGCACGTTCCATGAAGAGGTCTGTGACTGTCTGTACACTTCGGAGCATCATCAAGGGCAGCGTTCAGTGGTGCAGACTGGTACGGATACCCAATACCCAGGAGAACCCACAGATCCCTGAATGGACAGCAGGTGCAAAGCCTTTCAGAGCTGCATGGTTTGTAGACAGTTGTGACACAGTTACTGCGGTTCTCAAAGCTCAAACCTTTTTTTCCTGCTTTAAGACATTCCTTAAAACCTACCTCTTTGATCAACTGTTTCATTATCTGACTGACTGTCTCCCTTTGTGGTTCAATGTCACATTTGTGGTCTAGAAATGGGCTATTACATCAGCGCAGTCCATAAGGAATTTCCTGATTTATGCTCCAGTGAAGACCTTTGGGGTGTTTTACCACGATTTGAGGTGCTGTAGAATGCAAGTTCCTGTTTTGTAAACTCGCTCTCTGTTTTTGTCAAAGTTTTGTCTGTTTGTTTCTCAGGATTTGATCAACACTGTGGTCAGTGCTATCCTCTTCTTCATCGCCTCCATCGTGCTAGCAGCTATGACTCAGAAGAAAGGAGGGGAGATTGCTGCTGTCGTAAGTTACCCTGGGGTAAACTCCAGCCTGTACTGATGCCAGGGACCAAGCAGCCCCCACCCACACACCCCCCCCAGGCCTATCTAAGCTCTCGTGGAAAGGATAACACCTTGATTTGAGGTGTCAGACTGTAATCACCTCTCTTCACATCCCCACCACCCATACCATGTGACAGAGCTAATTATCTCAGAAGGTGGCAGTAAAGACTGAGTGAATGATTGGCTGACTGAGAGATCAGTTCTGAAAGATGCTTTTAGGCTGTATATGCGATTGTTTGAAAAAGCTGTCCACTCTCCTGCCCACCTCGCCCTCCCCCCTTCCACACACACACACACACACCCCTCCGCAGTTCTGGAAAGTTTTTTCTCTTCTTGACTATTTTCCCGAAATAATTCCACAGAGGCCGGTATTCTGTCACTACGTCAGCTTTCGCTTTCACGCAAAGAGTCCTTGTCACTGATCCAACTCCCTCAAACTGAACAGAACCTCTGACACTCCTGTTTATATCTGTCAGCCTGGGCTCCCTGATTGGGGCTGTTAATCTGGTCCAATCAGGGAATTACAATCACTACAGTTCCAATTGAATCTGCTTCCAGCAGACAACTGACTGAAGCAAAGCATTTCTCCTTGTCTTCCTGCTTCCGGTCATTTTACATCAGTGTCCCTCTAGTTTTTTTCCTTCTTTATTCATTCAGGGGATGAGGGTGTCTGGTCTGGCCTACATCTGACTCCAGACCCACAACAATGTGGTTGACTCTTAACTGCCCTCTGGGCAATTAGGGATGGGCAATAAATGCTGCCTAGCCAGCAACGCCCTCATCCAGTGAATGAATAAAGTATAAAAAAGTTCTGAGGAAGGGTCACCCGACCCGAAACGTTAACTCTGTTTTTCACCTTCCGTAGATGCTGCCAGACCTGCTGAGCTTTTCCAGCAACTTTGGCTTTGTTCCTGATTTACAGCATCTGCAGTTCTTTTGGTTTTTATTTAATGGATTTACAGTCATCGTTAGATTCTTAATTCTAGATATTTATTGAATTCAAATTCCACCATCCGCTGTGGTGGGATTCGAACCCGGATCCCCAGAAGGTTAGCTGGTCTCTGGATTAACAGCCCAGCGATTAATACCACTAGGCCATTGCTTCTCCTGGGTAATCTGCAGTTACTGACCCTCCTGGAAACTGTTTCTCCTCATTCACACAGTGAAAACTCACTGTCATTTTGAACACCTAGATTCACCCTCCCTTGAACTTCCTCAGTTTGAAGGAGAGCAATCCCAGATCTCCAGTCTCCTTGTGACTGAGGAGTCTTGTTCGTGGTCCAGAACTTTCCATCCGAGTAACCGGCCTTTCTAAACCATCGCATACAGGAGCAGAAGTAGGCTATTCAGCCCTTTGAGTCTGCTCTGCCATTCAACAAGATCATGGCTGATTTGATAATCCTTGACTCCACTTTTCTGCCTTTTCCCCGTAACCCTCGATTCCCATTCTGATTAAAAATCTATCTCTCTCAGCCTTGGATATACTGAATGACTCAGCATCAACACTCTCTGTCAGAAGGAATTCCACAGATTCACTCGCCTCTGAGAAGAAATTCCTTCTCATCTCTGTCTTAACTGTGTAAGCCTTTATTCTGAAATGATGCCCTCTGGTCCACATCTACCCTGTCAATCTTGTACATTTCCTTTAAACTCCATGAGTTCAGGCCCAATCTGCTCACCTTCTCCTTTATAAAACAGTCCCTCAAAACCTGATATCAGCCAAGTGAACCATCTCTGGACTGCCTCCAATTCCAGTACATCTTTCCTTAGATTAGGGGCCCAAAAGTATTCCAGCTGTTGTCTGATTAATGCCTTGTCAAGTTTTAGCAAAACCTCCTATTTTTATCTTCCATTCCATTTGAAATAAAGGTCAACATTCCATTGATGTTTACACAGCTATTAAACAGATTCTTTTGAGAGGGATTTAGGTTCAGTTTCCGAGTTGGAGAGAGAGAAATTTTCAGGACATTTGAGCCAGTATTGTCTGAGGAAGTGCTCCCTCTCTACCGGGAGCCCTGAGCACCAAGCCTGGACTGACAGCCCTAGTGCCAGTACCCAGGGAGTGCCACTTTGCCAGAGATGCCGGCTTTCAGTTGGAACTGGACCAAGGCCCTGCCTCCCTGTTCAGGCAGATGTTAAAGACCCCAGAGCATCATCTTGAAGGAAAGTTCTCCGCAGTGTCCTACTCAATACTTATCCCTTGGGCAACATCATGGAAGGCAGGTTATCTGGGTCAGTGTTTGATTGCTGCTCACGGGAGCTTGCCGTGCACAAATTGACTACATCACGACAGTGACAACACATCAAAGTGAAGGACTGTGTCGGTTACAAGAAGTTCCAGGACGTCTTGTAACAAAAGGAGCAGAAATAGGCCCATTCAGCCCATTTGAGTCTGCACCACCATTTACTGAGATCATGAAGTTGTGGGAGTCCTTTTGATGTTCTTACTCTGCGTTTTTGCCTTGAGGGACTGGTTCTTTAATCATTCCTCTGTTTCTCCCCCCTATCTTCACCAGGTATTTGGGTTCCTAGCTGCGGGTGTCTACGCAGTTAATACATACTTGGCTTTCAAGATTTGGAGATTAAGCGCTCGGCGCCAAACTGGGGGTCCAGCCAGTGAGTACACGCGCGCCCGATCGGAATCTCGGGGAGAGGTGGAGAGTCGGCCTGAGATCCAACGTTTGGAAGGGTGAAGATTTAACTGGCCTCCCTCTGCAGCGGAGAGAGAGAGAGAGAGGAGAGTGTCTGAGTTCTGCAATACTTGGCAGCTGAAGGATCGAACATCCAACATCCAACATTTACAGAACAGACACATGGTTTTTTTTTTCTTTCTTTTACAGTTTGGAATATTGTAGAAGGGCAGGCTAAAGGTGGAGAGATGGAATATCAAGGTTTGGAGTTGTCTTATGTTAACCCATGGCCATGTAGTTGCCAGGGAAGGCCCTGTGGCTCTGAGCAATGCTCCCTGTCCCAGGCTTCTGCTGTATGGAGTGACATCCAAATCTGGTCCTTGTTGTGCCTTGTGCCTGTTGTGGCCCTGATTGGAGATGCTCAACTATCGGCAGCTGCTTAATAACGAATAAAAATTCTCTATTTATTGGGAAACGGGTTTGAAGGACAGTTTGAAAACTTGTTTTGGAGTGGGAGTGAAGTTCCTGAGAGGGGTGACGGTGAGAATTAGCACGCAAGGCTGTTTTAGTCTAATGTGTGAAAGGGTAGCACAATGTTGAATAAACAGTGCAGAATGGCGTTTGAATGACTTTGTAGTGTGGGGATTCTGCTGGTTAATGAGTTAGATGTGTGTGTATGTTGATGGTTCAAACTCTCCAACACTAAAATAATGTCTTTCCACTCGATTTGCAGTTTGAGTGACTGCATGATTCACAATGTGCTTTCTTTACACGTCCTGCAGAAGATGATGTTCATCGATCTCCGTCTCGTTTCTATTCGAGTTGCTTCTAAAAAGAAAACAGAAATGATATCCAAAGATTTGATTTTTTTTAAAAATAATTTTCTTTTGGCTTTGTTTTCATTCATGCTAGGGACCAAAATCTGAAAAAGCCAGCATGGCTAAATAAGTACGTTCCATTTCTTGATGAAACCGCTTTTGTAGCTTTATCAAGATGTCAATGCTGAAAGAGAAGGTCCTGTGACCTCTGATTAATATCAAACTGCAGGGTGTCACTTTGCTGATTGTGATGCTTTACCTTGTCCTCATTTGCCTCGAGTTCAGTCTTGGTACAAGTTAAGTTAGAGCTTGCGATGTTGACCATTTTATGTATATCTTGATTTCTATTTTTTATTCTTAAAATATTTCTAACTATTACATGCTAAGAATGGGATATTTATTAGATATGCTTGGAGTAGTCACTGAATCAGAATTTTGTTTTTTAAAAGAAAGGCTGAATCACCTTCTTTGATCTGCTTGAGTGCCCTCTGTCAGTGTGAGCCTTTTCTCTTTAATACAGGTGGTGTCCGGGGACCTTTTCGATACTCACTGGTTTTTATCAGTGTCAATGCATTTACAGGCTGTTCTCACATCTCCAACCTGTGCAGCAGGGTGCCCACTCTTTCTAGCCTAATTCTATCACATCGTAAAGTGATGCACAAAAGTTTGAATTTCACTTCCTAGTGAAGCAGCTTTTGGCCTTGTTCAGTGAGGAGCCTCCACACCTCTACAGTCTTGAGGCACTCTCCACAGACTTGACTACATATCTAGGCTGACACTCCCACGTGCAGGGCTGAGGCAGGGCTGCATTACCTGTGGTGCTGTCTATTGCCCCAGGTGTTGGACTACCTTGTCTACCCTCCCAGATGGTTGTTAAACACCCCATTACACACTTTTTATTAAGACAACTGGGAGGACTATTCCTAGTGCTCTTGACCCATATTTGTCCCATTAACTGATAGCCCTAAAGAAAGCTGCTTGTGTCGCTGTGTAAGAGCTTGCTGTGTACACATTGGCTGTATTGCATTTTCTACATCGCAACAGTGACTGCAGTCCAAAAGTTACTTTGCTGGCTCCAAAGTACTTTGGGGAAGACATCGCAAAGGTTGCTGGACAAAAATAGAAGTTGCTGGAAAAGCTCAGCAGCCCTGGCAGCATCCGTGGAGAGAAATCAGAGTTAACGTTTCGGGTCTACTTCACAGATGCTGCCAGACCTGCTAAGCTTTTCCAGCAATTTCTATCAGAGATAAAAGGTACTGCAGATGCTGGAGAATCCGAGATAACAAGGTGTGGGGCTGGATGAACACAGCAGGCCAAGCAGCATCATAGGAGCAGGAAAGCTTGACGTTTCGGGCCTAGACCCTTCTTCAGAAATTTCTGATGAAGG
>JAHRHZ010000222.1:708960-726697 GCA_024137785.1 Ginglymostoma cirratum
CACCGAGGGAGCCATGTGCCCATTGGAGGGTCAGCACCGAGGGAGCCCTGAGCCCATTGGAGGGTCAGCACCAAGGGAGCCCTGTGCCCATTGGAGGGTCAGCACCGAGGGAGCACTGTGCCCATTGGAGGATCAGCACTGAGGGAGCCCTGTGCCCATTGGAGAGTCAGCGCCAAGGGAGCCCTGAGCCCATTGGATGATCAGCAGCGAGGGAGTGCTGAGCCATTTGGATGATCAGCACTGGAGGGTCAGCATTGAGGGAGCCCTGTGCTTGTTGAAGGGTCAGCACTGAGGGAGCCCTGAGCCCATTGGATGATCAGCAGCGAGGAAGTGCTGAGCCATTTGGATGATCAGCACTGAGGGAGCACTCACCCCATTGGAGAGTCAGCACCGAGGGAGTACTGTGCCCGTTGGAGGGTGAGCATCGAGGGATCCCTGTGCTCATTGGAGGGTCAGCACCAAGGGAGCCCTGTGCCCATTGGAGGATCAGCACTGAGGGAGCCCTGTGCCCATTGGAGGGTCAGCACCGAGGGAGCCTTGTGTCCATTGGAGAGTCAGCACCCAGAGAACGCTGTTCCCATTGGAGGGTCAGGATCGAGGGAGCACTCATCCCATTGGAGGATCAGCACTGAGGGAGCACTCACCCCATTGGAGAGTCATACCCGAGGGAGTACTGTGCCCATTGGAGGGTGAACATCGAGGGAGCCCTGTGCTCATTGGAGGGTCAGCACCGAGGGAGCCCTGTGCCCATTGGAGGTTCAGCACTGAGGGAGCACTGCGTCCATTGGAGGATCAGCACTGAGGGAGCACTGCGTCCATTGGAGGATCAGCACCGAGGGAGCACTGTGCCCATGGGAGGGTCAGCACTGAGGGAGCCCTGTGCACCTGGGAGGGTCAGTACCGAGGGAGCACTGTGCCCATGGGAGGGTCAGCACCGAGGGAGAACTGTGCACTTGGGAGGGTCAGCACTGAGGGAGCACTGTGCCCATGGGAGGGTCAGCACCAAGGGAGCACTGTGACTGTTGGAGGGTCAGCACCGAGGGAGCCCTGTGCCCATGGGAGGGTCAGCAGCGAGGGAGCCCTGAGCCCAGAGGGTCAGCACCGAGGGAGTCCTGAGGGTCAGTGCTAAGGGATGCTGTGCCCATTAGAAGGTCAATACTGCAAATTTGAAGCATTAGATTTTTGTTTGGATTTGATGCTAAACTTGTGCTCCTTTCTGGTGGAAGTAAAAGCCCCCAGAGCAACTATTTCAAAGGAGGGCACCTGGGTTCACCCTGGTCCTGCCCAATATTTATCTCCCAACGAGCATCACTTTTGAAGAAAACTATTTATTGAGTCATTAGCAATTTACACTTTGTCGGATCTTGCTCTGCATCAAATGGCTGTTGTTTCATACATTAACACAGTGACCTTGCTCTATTGGCTGCTAAACACTTGGATACATCCTGATTGGATAAACGCTGCTGTACAAATGCATGTCTTTTGTCTCTTCCCACATGATGCAGTGGGACCCAATAAGCACGGCACAGGGAGCAGAAAAGAATTCTTTTGCGATGTTGGAGTGATGTTACTGTTCCCAGGACATTGCATTCAGATCAGCATCAAAATCCCTGTTACTCGGTTTGATGATATCTCTGACCTGAGCGATGTTATACTGTCCTGCTCCGATCATTTGGATGCAATTCATTCTGATTTGGTTTCAAAAATGGGATCAAGACACTGTTTGAAATGTAATGATTTTTTCATTTTTGGCGTTTCAACATCTCAGTTCTGTGCCTCCCTCCTTCTCTGGGAGGCATTTCAAGTTGCCTCTCCCACTAAACTTTCAGTCACCATTTAGAGAGTCATCATAGAATCCCTACACTGTGGAAACAGGCCATTCAGCCCAACAAGTCCACACTGCCCCTTCAAAGAGCATCCCACGCAGGCCCATTCCCCTGTAACTTGGCATTTCCCATGTCTAATCCACCTAATTTACACACCCCTGGACACTATGGGGCAATTTAGCATGACCAATCCACACTAACTTGCACATCTTTGGACTGTGGGAGGAAACTAGAGCATCCAGAGGAAACCCACACAGACATGGGGAGAACGTGCAAACTCCACACAGACAGCCACCCGAGGCTGGAATTGAACCCAGGTCCCGAGCACTGTGAAGCAGCAGTGCTAACCACTGAGCCACCGTGCCACCCACTGTCATACAACACAGAAACACACCCTTCAGTCCAATGCCAACCATGTTCTCAAACCAAACTAGTCCCACCTGCCTGCATTTGACACATATCCCTCCAAACCTTTCCTATTCATGTACCCATCCAAATGTCTTTTAAATGTTGTAATTGTACTAGCCTCCACCACTTCCTCCAGCAGTTCTTTCCACACACAAACCACTCTCTGTGTAAAAAAGTTGCCCCTCAGGTCCCTTTTAAATCTTTCTCCTCTCACCTTAAAAATATGCCCCCTAGTTTTGAACTCCCCCACCCTAGAGAAAGACTTCTGCGATTCACCTTATCTAAGCTCCTCATGATTTTATAAACCTCTATAAAGTCACTCCTCAAACTCCTGTGCTCCAGCGAAAGAAACCTCAGCTTATCCAGCCTCTCCCTACAGCTCAAACTATTCCCAACAGCATCCTGGTAAATCCTTTCTGAACCCTCTCCAATTTAATAGTATCCTTCCTATAACAGGGTGATCAGAACAGCACAGAGTGCTCTAGAAGAGGTCTCACCAATGTACTGTACAACCTCAACATGATTTCCCAACTCCTCTACTCAAAGGTCTGAGCAATGAAGACAAGCATGCCGAATGCCTTCTTAACCATCCTGTCTGCCTGTGATGTAAATTTCAAAGAATTATGTACCTGAACCCTAGGTCTCTCTGTTCTACAACACCACTCAGGGTCCCACCTTGAACTGTCCTGCCCTTGTTGTTTTACCAAAATGCAATACCTCACACTTAACCAAAATAAACTCCATTTATCACTCCACAGCCCATTGACCCAATTGATCAAGTTCTCTTTGTAATCTTAGATTACACTGTCAACTATACCTCCAATTTTGCAGTCGTCCGCAAACTTACTAACCATGCCTCCTATATTCTCATCCACATTGTTTAAGTAAATGACAACCAAAAGTGCGCCTAGTTCTGATCCATGTGGAACACTGCTGGTCCTAAAAGCTCCTCATGTAGCTCGGAATTAAAAATTATTACATTTTTGTGAAGAGTCTTGGGATGTTACACTATGTTTTACAAATTTTCCAGTTTCACACTAATACATTACTTTCTCTTTTTATGATCTGTCCAAAGGTTTGTACATTCAGATAAATGGTGAGAAAGTGTTTTTTTTGTTGCAAATTCACTCATGGGACATAGGCATCACTATCAAGGATAATAGGAACTGCAGATGCTGGAGAATCTGAGATAACAAGGTGTAGAGCTGGATGAACACAGCAGGCCAAGCAGCATCAGAGGGGCAGGAAGGCTGACGTTTCGGGCCTAGACCTTTCTTCAGAAAATTTTCCGTTGCTGTTATTAAGGCTAGTTTTCAATTCCTGATTTATTAATCAGATTTAAATTGCTGACTGCTGCAGTCGAATTTGAGCCAAGATCCACCTACCAGCGAAGCTGGAGCTGTAGATGACTAGTGACATTACCACTACACCACCAAAGGATTGTCTCTTACTGTGCACAAGCGAAATTAAGTTCCTGTTTAGCAAGGGATCTAGTAGTTCGGTGAAAAAGCATGAGGAAAAGGTTGGAAAACTCCAGGACACTGGAGTGGAGCAGCCTGGGCTATTATACTTCCTTAGCTTTTAGTAGCAACGTTCCACAGAGTACAAATCAATGGGACTAACTAGTGTGAAGCTCATGGTTAAAACTGTAGAGTGAAAACAGAAAATGCTGGAAATCTTTGGCAAGTGTGGCACAGTTCATGTTTCAAGGTCAACAGTAAAGGTAAAGCTACTGTAGTCACACTGTCTAGAGAGGAGACTAAGCTGGTGGTGGTTTATCTTGAGGGTCACCAAAGCTCAGGCAAGTGGAGAGGTTGTGAAGGAGAGTCCTTCATATTAACCTCAGCTGGTGCAGGAATTGTATTCACATTGTTGGTATCACTCCATATGATAAACTAACTATCCAGCTACCTGAGCTAACTAGTCCCCATGGCCTGTTGTTCGAACAGGTCAAAATTAGAGATGTGGAACTGATACAGACAGTACTGGAGAAACTCAGCAGGTCTGGCAGCATCTGTTGAGAGAGGAAGTTAATAGTTTGAGTTCAATATGATTTTTTTCACAGTATTCTGAAGAACGGTCATATTGGATCCAAAACATTAACTCTATTTCTCCCTGACATGCTGCCTCATCACCCTGCTGAGTTTCTCCAGCACTTTCATTTTCTGTTCCACATCTCTAACCATGATCTGTTCTGGCAACACATCTTGGAGATTGGTTTCCAGTATCTGCAGTATTTTGCTTTTATTTGAAAGGTAGAGATGTAATGGGTTTTAAGCAAATAGGGAGACAGGGGGTAGAAGAACATGACAACAAGGCTGATGGATTGTCATTTTAATTCTCTGCCCCAATCCCCTCTCTGTCTATTCCCCCTCAGTATTTTACACTGTTCCACTGAAGCTCAAAAATCAGCAGCACATCATTCAGAGGCATGTGACAACATTCAAACTCAATGGAGAGCTATCATGCAATATTTTCAGACAGCGACTGTTCAGTGTTCCATCATTTTCCCATTTACACCTTTCCTATTTTGTTCGTTCACTTCACTTCCACCTCCTTTTGTTGATGATACTCTCCTGCTTTCCACTCTCTCACAAACCTTCCCTTTTGTTCTTCCCTGCTTTTCATAATTGTTTAAAGCCTGCGACAGTCCTTTGTATTTGAGAAAAGATAACATTGTGGTACATAGGAGTAGGCCATTCAGCCTATCAATTCTGCTTTGCTATCCCCTTATTCTGAGTTTATACCCTCTGGTCTTAGACTCTCCCATAAGGGTAAACAACCTCTATGTATCTACCCTGTCAACATGAAATATTAACTGTGTTTCTCTCTGCCAGACCTGCTGAGTTTGTCCCACATTCTCTGCTTTTATTTCAGATTTCCATCTGCAGTGTTTTACCTTTGGGTTCAATCTTTGGCCTCAAGTTCACCTCTTTTGCTCTCCACTTCTTACTTTACATACAATGCTTTGGGTAACATCGCTAACATGAATACAGCTCTGTGCAAAAGTGCTTTAAATTTAATTGTAAAAAAGATGATTCACAAGGAGTTGGGTGACCAGCAGAAAAGCACAAAGTAAAATCCTTCACATTCTTCACGCTGTTTCAATCTGAATCAGAATCTGACATTTCTTCTTCATCTTTAGAGAGAAGGAGAGACACAATGGATACAAGCGTTAAGGAGGATACTACATTATGTCAGCTTAGTTCAGTCAGTATCATTCAAAGTTACAAAGTCCTATGTTCAAGTCCTGCTTTGGAAACTAAGTACAAATCTTAAGGCGACACTCCCAGTGCAATACTGAGGGAGCCCTGCACTGTCAGAGCTTCTAATCTTTTGCTGAGATGTTCTTTCAGAACTCTCCCCTTTCTCAAAATAGTGCCCTGGTATCTCTTGCAGTCAGGGCTTCAGTTGTAACGTTTCATCTTAAAACGCAGTTGGTCTGACAGTGCAGCATTCACTCAGTACTGCACCTAATCAAGGGCAATGATCTCAGGAGCAGAATTTTAACTTAATGAAGCAGGCCGTGACTGAATGAAACATAACCTGGTCAATGTTCAAGCTCGGGCTGGTGAGTGACAGGTAACATTCATTCTACACAAGTATCAGACAATGTTTATCTCCGACAAGAGAATCTAACCATCTTATGGCGACAATCAACAGCATTAGTGTCGATGAATCTCCCATCACCACTGTATGCCTGACTGGTGACCAGAAATTTAACTCAGGGCCACAGGGGAGATGGTGAGCAGTGTTGTCACTAGAGTAACAGTCCAAGCCTCAAAGTTCTGAGGATCTGGTTTCGAATCCCACAATGGCAAGACAGCGAAATTTCAATTCAATACAATCTGGAAAAAGCTGATGATCGTGTTTTTAAAAACCTATCTGCTTCACCAATGCCCTTTTGGGGAAAAAATCTGCCAACTTTTCCTGCTCTTGTTTAAGTGTGACTCCAGACCCACATGAATGGGCTCCCTCTGGGAAAATAGGGATGGGCAATAAATGCAGGCCTGGCCAGTGATGCCCACATCTAATGAAGAAATTTAAAAAAAATACTGCGAGTACTCAGGCAGGTCAGGAATTTAGAATTTTGTGGTGAAAAACTCACTCCCTAAAGACTTACCACCTGCGGCAAGGTGACTGTATAGCACCAGTTTCCACAACACTATCCAGGGCAGTGCAGCCTGCCTGATCGGAGCCTTGTCCATTTCTGATGCACAGCAGTAGCAGTCTGTACCATCCACATAGAGGCAATTATCCAGGGTCTTTCAACCTTCCAAAACCACCATCAGTTCAGTGGTTTCATGTTCCCTGTTGCTAAATTCCAGCTTTCTAAACCAGGTGTATTGAATATCCGGAATGTAAATTTCAAGTGGGATTTGAAATCTTTAGCCTGAATCATTGATCCATATGGGAAAACAGGTTACGAAGAAGGTTCAAAGGGGTATATGTCTGTTGTGAAAGGGAAAAGTATTGGCAAATGGAGTATTATGAGTGCAAATATGAGGTTAGCCACTTTGGCAGGAAGAACAGAAAAGCAGTTATTTAAATGGAGGGAGACTTTAGAATAGCGTGGTATAGAGGGATCTGGGTGTCATTGTAAATGACTCACAAAATGTGGGCATGCAGCTACAGCAAATAATTGAACAGGTTTGGGAGCGTTGCCCCTTCTTCAGGTGAAGAAGGAGCAGTGCTGCAAAAGCTTGTGTTTTCAAATAACCCTGTTGGACTATAACCTGATGTCATGTGATTTCTGACCTTGTCCACGCCAGTCCGACACCGGCACCTCCACATCACAGCAAATAATTACACAAAGGCAAATGGAAAGTTGGTCTTCATTGCAAACGGAGTAGAGTTTCCAAGTAGGGAAGGTTTGTTACAGCTGTGCAGGGCATTAGTGCGACAACACCTGGAGAACCGTGTATAGAATTGGGCTCCTTACTTAAGGAGAGATACACTTGTATTGGCAGCAGCTCAGAGAGGTTCAATGGGATGAAGGGGTTTGCCATACGAGGAAAGGCTCAGCAGGTTACACTCTAGCGTTTGGAAGAGTGTAAGGTGATCTCATTACGACAGAGGATTCCGAGAGGGTCAGACAAGGTCAAGGTGGAGAGGGTGCTGTCCCTAAAGGGAACATTGTTTCAGAATCTCGGGGTCTCCCGTTTCAGATTGAGACGAGGAAGAATTTCCTCACTTGGCAGATTGGCAATCTTTGGCATTCTCTACCCAGGGAGCAGTGGATGATAATCCTTAAGAATAGTTAATGATGTAAGGGAAATGGGCAGCTAAATGGAGATGGTATCAAGTTTGATCAGCATAATCTCAATGACTGGTGGAACAGGCTCTGGGGACACAGAGCCACTCCTCTGTCTCACTGTTAATGGATTACTCGTCCAATGCCATAACCACTAAACTAGCACACCCAAGACTATATTAAATATACTCTGTTAAAATGTCTGTAATCTCTGTTGTTGGAGCAGAAAAGTTCTTTCGGTTTTGTGCATCTTACAAATTCTTACAGAAACCAAGATGATCGCAGGCCTGGGTCTCTGGTCTGTTAGTTAATCAGTTGATATATGAGCATTTCCTGTCCCTACAAATGGCTATTTTATACTGTTCTGCATTGTGTTCTAACGTGTGTACAAACTGACTCGCAAATGGATTCCAGAACAGAACCCAGGGATTGTTTGTATCCAAGTTGCATCGGCTCCTGGTGTCCGACAACATCTCAATTTTAAAATCCTCACCTCAATTTTCAAATTCCCTCCAATGGTGTCACCCCTTCTGATCTCTGTTAACTCATCCAGCCCCTTGCCCACCAGCGCTCCAAGGTATCTGCACTGCTTCAAGTCTGACTCTGGGAGTGTTGCCAATTTTCATCACTTAAACAGTTCCCTCTTTCTTAAACTATATGAAATAGTCACTATCTCAGCACTTTGAAGTCATCAAGACCTATCTTTAGATTATTTCCGTTGAGAAGTACACAGAATTGTGATGATGCAGAAAGAGGCCATTTGGCCCATCATATCTGTGCCAGGTCTCTGAATCAGCATTGTAACTGTCCCATTCTCCTGTGTTTTCCCATAATGCTGGACATTGTTTCTATTCAATAAGTATCCAATGGCCTGATTGAATGTGCCTCCAATGCCCTTCCAGGCAGTGCATGTCAGACCCAAGCCAAATGTAGCATGATCAAATATTTTTCTCACCTCGCAATTGTTTCTTTTGCTGATCACTTGAAAACGGTGCCCTTTCGTTGTCAGCTCTTTTACAAGTGTCTCCCTGTCTACTCTGTCCAGACCTTTAGTGACTTTGAAAACTTTGACAAAATCTCCTTTTAGCCTTCTGATCATGAGTATAACCATTGCAGTAGGTTTAACCAGCACTACCTACATAATCTGGATGTGGAGGTGCCAGCGTTGGACTGGGGTGGACAAGGTCAGAAGTCACACGACACCAGGTTATAGTCCAACAAGTTTATTTGAAATCACAAGCTTTCGGAGCACTGCCCCTATGTCAGGTGAAGTCACTGCACCCGAGGAAGGAGCAGCGCTCTGAAAGCTTGTGAGATTTCAAATAAACCTGCTGGACTATAACCTGGTGTCGTGTGACTTCTGACTCTATCAACTGCAAAATCGGACCTTAGTCTTTGATGGCAACTTGACCAAACCAGAGGCAGAATCTGAGCTCTAAAGTTCCTTCCTTTAAACTCTTCTTCCTTTGTCCTCCTTTAAAATGCTTCGTTAGCCTCCCTGCCTGACCAAACGTTTAGCGCCAACATTGCCTGTTGTGGTTCCATGTCACAATTTGTTTGAGAATCATTCTCGTGAAATGCTTTGTGATATTTCATAATGTTAAAGGCCCTGTATAAATAGATGTTGTTAAGTTGTGTTGTGAGAAGGGAGGTGCTGTTTGGTTTGTGTCCTTACCTGTGGATTTTTTGATCGTTGCAGTGTGTGTCGGGAGATCCTGGGGGTTTATGAGACTGATCAAATGGTTGCAAATGTAGTAGAAGTCAAAAGCAAACACAACTGTTGCCACGAAACCAAACACCTTTTTGAAAAGAAAAGGGGAGTTGGAGCACAGTAAAACAACCAATCTGAGATAACAGCAGCCAAAAATAGAATCTGATCTTTAACAAAAGATGCAAAATTACTCACCCCAGCGGTTTTTGCAGATGCTGAAATCTTTGTAACAGCATAAATCGAGATTGCAAAGAAAATAACTGCGGCAGTGACACAGCGCAGGAAATCCTGGAAGATTTTTCAACATATAATATTTGAAACGTGTTAAAGGAAATTGCTGATTATAAACAGAGTAAGCAAGAGTTGTCAGATGAGCCTGCTTCAATGGTTCGTGCCAGAAAATAAACTGCAAGTTACAGACAATACAATGAATCGAAAGGATTTTGACAGAAATCAGGACCCATTCAATAAACAGGGAAAATGTCTTCATTTCATCTTTCACCAGCTTATGGTATCAGTCAATGAAGGGTAGTCACTGATGTAAAGGAGGAATCTCTGCAGCGAACATGAGCACAGGGAGGTCCCATACCAACATAGTTAGAACGAGCAGGTATTGTGTTTATTGGCGTTGATTAAGGGAATGCTACAGGTACCAGGGAAAACTCCGCTGATTCTTCTAAATGGTGCCAGGAGATACTTTAGGTCTGGCTAAGGCATCACACAGCACCTCTGAAAGACAGTACTTCTGACAGTGTGGCACTCCATTGTACTGAACATCTGACACTGCAGCACTCCCTCGGCACTGACCCTCCAACAGTGCAGCACTCCCTCAGCACTGACCCTCCAACAGTGCGGCGCTCCCTCAGCACTGACCTTCCAACAGTGCGGCTCTCCCTTGGCACTGACCCTCCGACAGTGCGGCACTCCCTCAGCACTGACCCTCCGACAGTGTGGCACTCCCTCAGCACTGACCCTCCGACAGTGTGGCACTTGCTCGGCGCTGACCCTCCGACATGTGGCACTCCCTCAGTGCTGACCCTCCAACAGTGTGGCACTCCCTCAGCGCTGACCCTCCGACAGTGTGGCACTCGCTCGGCACTGACCCTCCGACAGTGTGGCACTCCCTCACTGCTGACCCTTCGACAGTGTGGCACTCCCTCACTGCTGACCCTCCGACAGTGCGGTGCTCCCTCAGCACTGACCCTCCGACAGTGCGGCGCTCCCTCAGCACTGACCCTCCGACACTGCGGTGCTCCCGCAGCACTGACCCTCCGACAGTGCGGCGCTCCCTCAGCGCTGACCCTCCGACAGTGTGGCACTCCCTCAGCGCTGACCCTCTGACAGTGCCCCTCCCTCTGTACTGACCCTCTGATGGTGCGGCGCTCCCTCAGCACTGACCCTCCGACAATGCTTCCTCAGCACTAACCCTCTGACATTGTTTCCTCAGCACTGACCCTCTGACATTGTTTCCTCAGCACTGACCCTCTGACTTTACTCCCTCAGCACTGACCTCTGACATTGCTCCCTCAGCACTGACCCTCCGACATTACTCCCTCAGCACTGACCCTCCGACATTGCTTCCTCAGCACTGACCCTCCGACATTAGTCCCTCAGCACTGACCCTCCGACATTAGTCCCTCAGCGCTGACCCTCTGACATTAGTGCCTCAGCACTGACCCTCTGACTTTACTCCCTCAGCACTGACCCTCTGACATTAGTCCCTCGGCACTGACCCTCTGACATTAGTCCCTCGGCACTGACCCTCCGACATTACTCCCTCGGCACTGACCTCTGACATTGCTCCCTCAGCACTGACCCTCCGACATTACTCCCTCAGCACTGACCCTCCGACATTGCTCCCTCAGCACTGACCCTCCGACATTGCTCCCTCAGCACTGACCCTCTGTCATTGCTCCCTCAGCACTGACCCTCTGTCATTGCTCCCTCAGCACTGACCCTCCGACATTGCTCCCTCAGCACTGACCCTCCGACATTGCTCCCTCAGCACTGACCCTCTGACATTCCGCCCTCAGCACTGACCCTCTGACATTACTCCCTTTGCACTGACCCTCCGACATTAGTCCCTCAGCACTGTATCGGGAATGTTGGTCTAGACTATGTGCTGCGTTTCTGGAGTGGGGTCTGACGGGTGAAACCCATCTCTGTTGTATTAGCTAAATGCATAGTATCAGCAGCAATGATGGTGGATGGGAACAAATACTTTAAATGGTCTCGATGATTAAGGATGTTTTTATTGAGGTTTCCGGTGATAGACATTGATGGGGTAGATATCTATTGGGTGAGCCCAGAACCAAAGGGACACAACCTTCATCATTGATCATGGTCCCTGACGTAACGGAAATCTGGAACCGCAGAAGCTGGGGCTCAGTAGAAAATGGCTAAAATTGAGACCGTCAGGTATCGGTGAGATATCAACAGTTTTGGGAACCAGAATGAGTAAACAGGGTTCAGAGGTGCATCTTTCATGATCTCAATGATTGTCCTTGTAGACCTGAGGGGCTGAATGACCTCCTCCTATCCCAATTCTGTGCTTGAGTCTCCAGAGTAGATGTTTTTCAGTGCATGATGGATGACGCTACGGTGTGAGTTGGACTGACTGAGACGGGAGGTGAGGTCATGTAGGATTTGCCCCTGAATACAGAGTTCAGATGTCAACTGTGCCACCAGCCCCCCAATACATGCTGTCACACTTCTATTCATTCACAGGATATGGGCATTGCTGGCTAGGCTAGCATTTATTACTCATCCTTTCTAAGAGTCAACCACATTGCTGTGGGTCTGGAGTCACATGTAGACCAGACCAGGTAAGGATGGCAGATTTCCCATCATATATGGCCTCCATGAGCCAGACAGATTTTTCCCTTGACTATGGGCAATGGATTTATGATTACTGAATTCAAATTCCACCATCTGCCATGGCAGGATTCGAACCTGAGTCCCTAGAACATTACCTGTGTCTCTGGATTAACAGCCTAGTGATAACACCACTAGGCCATCATCGCCCCTGACCACCGCTGTACCTTTTACACACTGGAATAGCAAAAAGTGCTACTTACAATCAAAGGACCGCGGAAACCTGGGAAACGGTCAATGTACTGTGTCACATACACGTAATAGGCACAAATGGATAGCAGGAACTCGATGAGTGGAGCAGCCATGAATGCAGCCAGAGGGGATGCCAGGTACCATATTAAAATGATGAAAGATAGCACCTGGGGGTGGAGAGCGAGATGAAAGTGAACTAGCTGAGGCTGCAAAGAAAGCAAGGCACTGACCTGTGACCTGGCAAATGATCAATCACCATTGTCCTTCGAACTGTCAATTAAAATCTCCACCAACCCCCACCCACCCATCTTCACATTGGACCTGCTCATTTAGAGAGTCTTATAGCACAGGAAGAGACCATTTGGTTCATCACGTCAGAGCTGGCCCTTTGGAAAGATCAATGCAATTAGTCCCACTCCCTCCATCCTGTTGTGATAACGTAAACTTCACAACTTTAATAACTCCTCATGGATCGCAAGAATCAGCAATAACTCTGGAACAGACTGTTTCTCGAGGTGAAAGAGACAAGGAGACAGTATTACAAAAGGATTGAAAGCAACATGCAAATAAACCATCTCTGGGAGGAAACAACAGAAACACGCTGTGTCCTGGGAGATAACTGCTTGCTAAATGGGCAATTAGATCCTCCTGCAGATGCAATGTTCTGAAGTAAAGGGGTTACTTGCAGGAAAAGCTTTGTTTTAAACAGACAGCTAACGCTGAATGTAACAAGGATCAGGGGAGCTGCTTCTGATAAGGCAGCAAGCTACAGCCTGTTGGTCTGCAGAAGTATATCATTGTTGAGGATAAAAGAATTGACTGAATCATCAATAATGTCATACCACAAACTTGAAAGAGAGGAAACCAAAACCTAGACAATTCAGTAGCAGAATTTTGAAGGACAACACTGCACAAGGATCGAAACCTGGACACTTTCAGAGACTATTGATGTTGTTTGGAATCGTAGCTAGATTCCACCACTAATCGGGTAATAGCCAAGTTGAGTTGTGAGACTTAACTTGCTTACCTGAGGGGTCTTATTTTAGTTGCTACTTGCAATAAAGTTTAAAACATTGTTTCAGTACTTGATTGTGAGATTACTTCATAAATAGCTGGATGAGAGGTAACTTGTGGTGATTTACCCACAAGATTGGCTTTCATTGTTTCCCTTTCAAGTATTTTTCCAATTTCCTTGAAAAAATCATAATGAAACGGTCTCCACCACACTTTCAGGCAGCACAGATAATTAAAAACTTAACGCATGAAATAGATCTCCTACTATCAATCTCGCTGGCAACTGAGTTTAAGAGCCGCGAAGTTATGCTGCAGCTCTGTAAAACTCCGGTTAGACCACATTTAAAATATTGTGTTCAGTTCTGGTCACCTCATTATAGGAAGGATGTGGAAGCTTTAGAGAGGGTGCAGAGATTTACCAGGATGCTGCCTGGACTGGAGGGCAGGTGTTATGGGGAAAGGTTGAGGGAGCTGGGGCTTTTCTCATTGTACTGAAGAAGAATGAGAGGTGACTTGATAGAGGTGTACAAGATGATGAGGCAGAGATAGAGTGGATAGTCAGAGACTTTTTCCCAGGGCGGAAATAACTATTACGAGGGGGCATAATTTTAAGGTGATTGGAGGAAGGTGTTGCTGGCAGAGGTAGTGGAGTCAGATACTTTAGAGACTTTTAAGCGACTCTTGCATAGGCACATGGAAGATAGTAAAATGTAGGTATGCAGGGTAGTTTGATCTTAGTAGGATAATAGGTCAGCAAAACATTGTGGGCCGAAGGGCCTGTGCTGTGCTGTACCGTTCCACGTTCTATTTCAGTTCTGAAGAAGTCATACTGAACGCGAAATGTTAACTCTGTTTCTCTCTTCACAGATGCTACCTGAGCTGCCGAGTTTCTCCTGCAATTGCTGTTTTTAATTCCCATTTCAAACAGGCACAATTTTTCCCTCTCAACTCTGTCCATAGTCCTCCTGGGTTCAAGGACCACTTGTCAGGGCAAAAACTAGAATGCCAAATTTCGACTGACTGCAACTGGAGAAAAGGATGGTTATTTGTAATTTGATTCTGATTGGCTTAGGTATTGCAATGGAGAGTGGAACAGCGATTCCCCAAGCTCCTGGGTAACTCAAAAAAAAGGCTAGAATATATTCGGTGTGGAGCTGGATGAACATTTCTGAAGAAGGGTCTTGACCCGAAATGTCAGCTTTCCTGCTCCTCTGATGCTGCTTGGCCTGCTGTGTTCATCCAGCTCCACACCATGTTATCTCAGCTTCTCCAGCATCGGCAGTTCCTACTATCTCTAGAACATATTTATTTTGTTTGCCTCTGTGTATGACTGTTACACACATGATGAGCTGAACTGATTCTATGAAACTGATTGTTCCTGTAGCTGTTAGCACCCTCAGAATGCTGCCCAATTCCCAAATCACATCTAACAGACTTTGTGTTTTGGGTTTTGCAACTGTGGGCTGGTCTGTACTTTGACCATTTTGACATGGCCAAATATCAAAACTTTATTCCCCTGGCACTTTCCCCTCTGGTATAAATTGTTGTGATCATTTTGTGACTTGGCACTCTTGCATTTGTCCTGATAAGTGCAAGACTGAAAGCTCTGACGAAAACATTTCCCTTTTCAGAAACGTTCCATGGCTGATTCAAGGCTGGAATGATCCGAGACAACAACATCAGTTCTAAGGAAGGGTCACCGGACCCGAAACGTTAACTCTGTTTTCTCCTTCACAGATGCTGCCAGACCTGCTGAGCTTTTCCAGCAACTTCTGTTTTGGTTTTACAGCATTCACAGTTCTTTTGGAATGATCCGAGAGTCTGATTTGTGTGAAAACAAAAAAAAATGCTGGAGATCACAGTGGGTCAGGCAGCATGCATGGAGAAGAGACAGCAAGCTAACGGCTGGAGGCTAGCTGACTACCCATGTCCGTGCGCTCCTCCCTCTGGCTGATCTGAACTGGGGCAGTGGTGTGGGTAAAGAAAGATTCCAGTGTTGGTGTTCCAATGCTTTCTGCCTCTGACAAGAAAGCAGCACTCCCAAGAGAATTTCTGCCTATGGTTGGCCTTTGGTGATGGAACCCCATCCATATTGCCAGCTGAATCACGGGCACTGGGGAACTGGCATTTTATTGAGTTAAGAATGAAAGGGACCTGTCCTGGTTACTAAAACCATGCCACCCTGCCAACAAGTCCCCCTGTTTCACAGCGATTTCTTAGATTGCCATCAACTGGACTCTTCCCTTGCCAAAATAAACAACTAGATAAACAGTGCCCTGTCTATTTTGTTTCGACACGGCTTGTGAAATTTCAGTTAGCAGCACCCTTTGGCTAGCAGCTCGCACAGAGTGAAACGGGGGTGAGATGTTAGCTGGAAGGACAATGCACAATTTAGCAATTCACACACACACTTACCACTTCAGCTCCCAGCAGCAGACCTTTCCGAGACTTTAAGAAGGTTTTGTCCGGGATAAGAGCACTCAGACCGGGAGAGGCAGCAGGAGCAGACTCCGGGAGCTCTGACTCTCCCATTGCAGCACCAGGTCAGGGGAGGGACGGAGGAGGAGATGGGAGACGTGCAAATGAAATGAGGTTTTGAGAGGCTTTGTCTTTTAGGGAAATATAAGAACTTTTTTCTTTAAACAGGGAGCTTCAGCGGGAAACGGAAATGTAAGTTTGCGGAAAGTTGGGATCCTCCAATCTGAGACAATGAGTTGATCGGAGGGAGAGAGAAAAAAAAATCAGCGGGACGGACAGGAAATATTTTTTTCAAAACAAAAGCGAACAGAATGAGATCAGTTTCATCACGACTTTTCTCAAGAAGTTCGGGCAATCGCCTTCCAACTTTGCACGAAAAGTGCAAACATTGAGTTAAATTTTGGCCAACAAAGTCGTCAACAACGTTTGCAAAATAAAACTGCGAGAAAGTTACGAACAACTTTGCAAAAAAAAAACACTTCAATGTCTTTCGAAGCAATTGCAAAAGAAAGAGGTTACTTTTAAAAAGATACAAAAATCGTCTTTGAATGTTTTGCAAAAATCTCCATGATAGGTCACTTTTGCATAAAATTTATTACAGAGAATTTGGCAAAGTTTAATTTCCAAATCGAACTGCACAGGAATCGGCTGCAAGATAATGTTTCCGAACATGTAAAGTTTCGACTGTAAGTTGTTCTCCATCACGTTTCTCGCCAAGTTTCGTCAGGGTTTTGGAGGGGGATGGGTGGGTGGGGAAGATGTGAATTCGTTTCAGTCTCTGTTTCATTGCAGCCGTCTCTCTCTGTGACAGGCTCCCAGCAGATGCAGGGCTGCAGGCGTGAGCTGATTGCATCGCCCCGAGGCTATGAACATTTATTTCCTGTGTTAAACTTGAGTGCGTTAATGATCTCCGCCCCAAACTTTCCGATTAGATTCCAGTCGGTAACTCACCCAAGGTATTTGTCATTCTATATATAAACCACCCCGAACCCCTCGGTTAGATTCCAGCCTGTAACACACTCCCTGGGACCTGTTACTCTATACATAAACAGCTTGATTGCATTCCAGCCTGAGGGAGTGGGTGCAGATTGAAGAGATTTAGGTTCAATGTTTTGAAGGTGTGACAATTCTGGTATAAATCATATTGGAGCAATAGAGAGTGAACACTTCTGGGCTTATGAACAGATGGTGTTCAGCTGTGATTCCCTTGTCTGGTCTCATTGCAGGTTGGTCTGTGCGGAGAGTTAAGAGAGAGCTGTTCATATGCAATATCCAGCATCCCCAGCTTCTACATGCATTGTCTGTTATGTACAAAATCTCCTGAAACGATGAACAAGGGGACAGCTAGCGATGGGCAATAAATTCTGGCCCGGCCGGCAATGTCCACACCCCACAAATATTTTTTTAAAAAATCCACAGTATGGTAATTCAAGTTAATTTAAACCAAGGTTTATGCAACTTGTTCTTGAAATTTAACCTCTTAAATCCTGGTGTCATTCTGGCTAATCTTCACTGCGCACTCATCTCAAACTAATACATTCTTAATGAGGTGCAGTGTCCAGACTGAGTTACTCTGTTACTCTGGATGGAATCCAACCAAGTCTCTGCACAACTTTATGATTACTTCCATCCCGTTCTATGCTGGGTCCTTTGAAATAATATGAAATTCTGTTAGAGATAAAAGGTACTGCAGATGCTGGAGAATCTGAGGTAACAAGCATGGGGCTGGATGAACACAGCAGGTCAAGCAGCATCACAGGAGCAGGAAAACTTGACGTTTCGGGCCTAAACCCTTCATCAGAAATGGGGGAGGGGAAGAGGGTTCTGAAATAAATAGGGAGAGAGGGGGAGGTGGATAGAGGAGACGATAGGTGGAGAGGAGGCAGTCAAGTCGAAGAGGCGGGGATGGAGCCAGTAAAGGTGAGTGTAGGTAGGGGGTAGGGAGGAAATAGGTCAGTCCAGGGAGGACGGACAGGTCAA
>JAHRHZ010000222.1:736697-748741 GCA_024137785.1 Ginglymostoma cirratum
TCCTCTATCCGCCTCCCCCTCTCTCCCTATTTATTTCAGAACCCTCTTCCCCTCCCCCATTTCTGATGAAGGGTTTAGGCCCGAAACGTCAAGTTTTCCTGCTCCTATGATGCTGCTTGACCTGCTGTGTTCATCCAGCCCCATGCTTGTTATCTCAAAAGGCAGGGAGTAGGCAGGAAAACAAAACTTTACCTAAATGCTCGTAGTATTCGTAACAAAGTAGATGAATTAATGGCACAAATCATCTTGAATGATTATGATGTGGTCAGCATCACAGAGACGTGGTCGTAGGGGGTTCAGGACTGGCAGTTAAACATCCAAGGATTTACAACTTATCGAAAAGACAGGGAGGTGGGCAGAGGGGGTGGGTTGCCTTGTTAGTTAAGAATGAAATCAAATCAATAGCACTGAATGACATAGGGTCAGATGAAGTGGAGTCTGTGTGGGTGGAGTTGAGGAACCACAGAGGCAAAAAACCATAATGGGAGTTATGTACAGACCTCCTAACAGTGGTCAGGACCAGGGGTGCAAGATGCACCGGGAAATAGATAGGGCATGTCAGAAAGGCAAGGTCACGGTGATCATGGGGGACTTCAATATGCAGGTGGACTGGGTGAATAATATTGCGGGTGGATCCAAAGAAAGGGAATTCATGGAATGCCTACAGGATGGCTTTTTGGAACAGCTTGTGATGGAGCCCACAAGGGACCAGGCTATTCTGGACTTAGTGCTATGTAATGAGCCAGACTTTATAAAAGACCTTAAAGTAAGGGAACACTTCGGAGGCAGCGATCATAATATGGTAGAGTTCAGTCTGCGGTTTGAAAGAGAGGAGGCAAAATCGGATGTAATGGTGTTACAGTTAAATAAAGGTAATTACAGGGGCATGAGAGTGGAACTGACGAAAATCGACTGGAAGCAGAGCCGAGCGGGGAAGACAGTAGAGCAACAATGGCAGGAGTTTCTGGGTGTAATTGAGGACACAATACAGAGGTTCATCCCAAAGAAAAGAAAGATTATCCGGGGGAGGATTAGACAGCCATGGCTGACAAAGGAAGTCAAGAAACGTATCAAAGAAAAAGAGACAGCCTATATAGTGGCCAAGAGCACTGGGAAATCAGAAGATTGGGAAGGGTACAAGAACAAACAGAGGATAACAAAGACAGAAATAAGGAAGGAGAGGATCAAATACGAAGGTAGGCTAGCCAGTAATATTAGAAATGATAGTAAAAGTTTCTTTCAATACATAAGAAACAAACAAGAGGCAAAAGTAGACATTGGGCTGCTCCAAATTGATGCTGGAAGGCTAGTGATGGGAGATAAGGAAATAGCTGAAGAACTTAATAAGTATTTTGCGTCAGTCTTCACAGTGGAAGACTTGAGTAATATCCCAACAATTAAGGAGAGTCAGGGGACAGAGTTGAGTATGGTAGGCATTACAAAAGAGAAAGTGCTAGAAAAGCTAAAAGGTCTAAAAATTGATAAATCTCCTGGCCCCGATGGGCTACATCCTAGAGTTCTGAGGGAGGTGGCTGAGGAAATAGTGGAGGCATTGGTTGTGATCTTTCAAAAGTCACTGGAGTCAGGGGAAGTTCCAGATGATTGGAAAATCGCTGTTGTAACCCCCTTGTTTAAGAAAGGATCAAGACAAAAGATGGAAAATTATAGGCTGATTAGCCTAACCTCAGTTGTTGGTAAAATTCTAGAATCTATCGTTAAGGATGAGATTTCTGAATTCTTGGAAGGGCAGGGTCGGATTAGAACAAGTCAGCATGGATTTAGTAAGGGGAGGTTGTGTCTGACAAACCTGTTAGAATTCTTTGAAGAGGTAACAAGTAGGTTAGACCAGGGAAACCCAGTGGATGTTATCTATCTAGACTTCCAAAAGGCCTTTGATAAGGTGCCTCACGGGAGGCTGCTGAGTGAGGTGAGGGCCCATGGTGTTCCAGGTGAGTTACTGGCATGGATTGAGGATTGGCTGTCTGACAGAAGGCAGAGAGTTGGGATAAAAGGCTCTTTTTCAGAATGGCAACCAGTGACAAGTGGTGTCCCGCAGGGTTCAGTGTTGGGGCCACAGCTGTTCACTTTATATATTAATGATCTGGATGAAGGGACTGGGGGCATTCTGGTGAAGTTTGCCAATGATACGAAGTTGGGTGGACAGGCAGGTAGTACGGAGGAGGTGGGGAGGCTGCAGAATGATTTAGACAGTTTAGGAGAGTGGTCCAGGAAATGGCTGATGAAATTCAACGTGAGCAAATGTGAGGTCTTGCACCTTGGAAAAAAGAATACAGGCATGGACTATTTTCTGAACGGCGAGAAAATTCATAAAGCCGAAGTACAAAGGGATCTGGGAGTGCTAGTACAGGATTCTCTAAAGGTTAACTTGCAGGTTGAGTCCGTGATTAAGAAAGCAAATGGAATGTTGTCATTTATCTCAAGAGGGTTGGAATATAAAAGCAGTGATGTGCTTCTGAGACTTTATAAAGCTCTAGTTAGGCCCCATTTAGAATATTGTGTCCAATTTTGGGCCCCACACCTCAGGAAGGACACACTGGCACTGGAGCGTGTCCAGCGGAGATTCACACGGATGATCCCTGGAATGGTAGGCCTAACATACAATGAACGGCTGAGGATCCTGGGATTGTATTCATTAGGGTTTAGAAGGTTGAGGGGAGATCTAATAGAAACTTACAAGATAATGCATGGCTTAGAAAGGGTGGGCGCTGGGAAGTTGTTTCCGTTAGGTGGGGAGACTAGGACCGTGGGCACAGCCTTAGAATTAGAGGGGGTCAATTTAGAATGGAAATGAGGAGACATTTCTTCAGCCAGAGAGTGGTGGGCCTGTGGAATTCATTGCCACAGAGCGCTGTGGAGGCCGGGACGTTGAATGTCTTCAAGGCAGAGATTGATAAATTCTCGATCTCGCAAGGAATCAAGGGCTACGGAGAGAGTGCGGGTAAGTGGAGTTGAAATGCCCATCAGCCATGATTAAATGGGGGAGTGGACTCGATGGGCCGAATGGCCTTACTTCCACTCCTATGTCTTATGGTCTTAAAACTGAGGCCACAACCAGATCAGTTATGAACGTATTGAATGGTGCAGCAGGCTTGAGGGGCCAAATGGCCTAGTCAAGCCCCTAAATCATACATTTACATGAGGTTGTAGACTTGCTCACCGAGCCAGTGTGTTTGATTGCAGACGTTTCGTCACCCTGCTAGGCAACATCGCCATTCATATATTTGTACGGATAAAGCTTGATATCAGGGTCTGCCTATTTGAGCCTTAATACTGAGCCCTCTTACAGATTACCCACTATTTGATCACTCCTGTCCGAGTAACTTGATATTGACTTTACTTACCATCAGCGGCCAGAACAACAAGGTCATTTTAGAGTCCAGTTTAAGCAGAAACAAGAGATAGAAGGCGAGCGTGATGAGAATCTCCATGAGGGGAACTGCTATAAAAACTCCCGAGGATGAAGCAGCAAAGGAAACAATAACTGCAAAAGCTGCAACCTGTAAATAAGTAAAATGTTATTCACTCGGTATAGGGAACTCAGTCTCTTGTCTGTAGAACTGAAGCAGTCTGTGTCGATATACAGCAAGATCTGGACAATATCCAGGTTTGGGCTGACAAGTGGCAAGTGACATTCACACCACAAAAATGCCAGGCTATGACCATCTCCAACAAGAGACAATCAAACACTGCGCCTTGACAATTCAATGGCGCTACCATCACTGAACCCCACTCCCCCACTAACACAGTGGCTTCAAGAGTAGGTCAGAGGCTAGGAATCCTGCAGTGAGTAAACTCACCTCCTGACTCCCCAAAGCCTGTCTACCATCCACAAGGCACAAGTCAAGAGTGTGATGGAATATTCCCCATTTGCCTGGATCAATGCCCCTCCGATAATACTCAAGAAGCTTGACACCATCCAGGACAAAGCAGCCCACTTGATTGGCACTACATCCACAAGCATCCACTCCCTCCATCACCGACGCTCAGTAGCAGCAGTGTGTACTATCTACAAGATGCCCTGCAGAAATTCACCGAAGATCCTCAGACAGAACCTTCCAAACCCGCAATCACTTCCATCCAGAATGGCAAGGGGAGCAGACACATGGGAACACCACCCCTAGTTCCCCTCTGTAGTGATTGGAACAATAGCCATATGAGATTCTTGATTGGATGAGTAAAGCTGGGTCAATCAGGGAGTCCTAGCTGAAAGATATAACCAGAAGATTCAGAAAGTTGCCTTGCTCTAGGGACTGGCTCTGAGCTAGCTGGTCAGAGGCCATGTAAATAAAGGGTGACTTGGTGACAGGGCACCGGTCTCAGTGCAGTTATTTCACCCTCCCAGCCACTCAGCATCCTGACTTAAGGGGAGGCAATGGCCGAGTGGTATTATCGCTGGACTGCTAATCCAGAGACCCAGATAACATTCTGGGGACCCGGGTTCAAATCCTGCCATAGCAGATGGTGGAATTTGAATTCAAAAATATCTGGAATTAGGAATCTAATGATGACCATGGATGCATTGTCGATTGTCGGAAAAACCCATCTGGTTCACTAATGTCCTTTAGGAAGCTGCTATCCTTACCTGGTCTGGCCTACAATGTGACTCCAGACCAACAGCAGTGTGGTTGACTCTTAACTGCCCTCTGGGCAATTAGGGATGGGCAATAAATGCTGCCTGGTTGGTGATGCCTCCCTCCCGTGAATGAATAAAAAAAAAACTTGGAAATATATCGCCATTGCTTCACTGTCACTGCATCAACATCCTTGAATTCCATCCCCGAGGGCGGTGTAGATCTACCTACAGCACATGGACTGCAGTGATTCAAGAAGGCCACTCACCACTGCCTTCTCGAGGGGCAATTAGGGATGGGCAATAAATCCAGGCCAGCCACTGACATCTGCATGAATGAATAAAGAAAAATCTCAGTCAACTCCCTCCCTAACAGTACCATGCGTACCTATACCATGGCAGTTCAAGGAGCTCACTGCCACTTTCTGGGACTGTCACTCAGTACAGAGATAAGGAGGAATTTCTTCACTCAGTGGGAAGTGACTGACCTTCCAAAGCCTTCTGGAATGGAGAACTCCATTGAATATGATCAAGACAGAGATTAATAGATTTCTCGATATAAATCCCACCATGGGATCTGGAGACAATGCATTGAGGTAATTGCATTGAAGTCAATAATCAGCAACAATTTAGAATGACGAGGGCAGCTTGAAGGGTTGAATGGTGACACCTGGTCATTTATTCCTAAAATCACAAGCACATGATTGAAAATTCTTTTATAAGATGTAGGCATCACTGGCTGGCCAACATTTGTCAGTGTCCATAATTACCCCTTGTGAAGATGATGGTGAGCTCCTCTATTGTAGCACTGCAGTTGATGTGGTGCAGATAGACAGCATCACAGCCAGGCTCAAACATGAGGGGTCTTCACCTGCATAGGTGTGTACCCTATTCTGAATGTAGTTTGGTCAGTGCATGCCCAGAATTTTGATGGAGCCCGAGTCGGTCATGTGAATGACGTGGGACTGCTGCAAGGTTTATCTTCTCTGGATATTCTCCAGGGTTCAACAGCAGAAGTCGGTGCTATAATAGTTACTGTAGAAACAGACAGAAGCAAAAGGCAAAATCATCCCTTTGTAAATGTGGCTGTAGAGAGGAAGGGATCAGATGAGAAACTGAAATCAGAGAGAGTGGAATGGGCAGAAATGGTAGAAACGATAAGAGAACTCAGCTAATCGAAAGTAAAACTAAGGATAGGTGTTACATGTTGGCCTGGCCAGTGACACCCATATCCAACACACACGCATCCTGTACTAACGGGGTATAAAGATCAGCCGTTGCAGCTCCTGGCTGGTGCTGTGTGTCTCTGCCTGATGCCCGTTCAATCATTGATCACGCTGTAAAAACACTGATCATTCAGATCGAACCCGGCCCTGCCTCACACCCCATTTTCCCTAAAGAGAATGCCCACTTTTTACACGTTCTCTCACCATTTCTGCAATCTTCAGCCCACTTCGTTTGGACTTCAGAAACAAGTAGTTAACTTCCATTTCTGGGTTTACTCGCACACAGGACACCCCTTCGTTTCCTTCTCGGTCTGTGCACAGCCTCTTATTTTCTGTTGTGTAGTTTCGAGATTTTTCAGGACTTCCTGCTTCTTAAACTTCCTTATCCTGCGCGGAGTGCCTTCCGCAGTTTTTAGAGTGACAGGCAGTCTCTCTCTCTCTGTCTGTCTGTCTGTCTGAGTGGAGTGTGCAACGCTGGCCTTAATCCATGAAAGTACTGCCCCTCACCAATCAAATGAAAAGTATTACTCCAAATCCCGCAACGAGATGAGACTGAGTCACTCAAGGATCGATTACCACAATTCTCCAATTATAACATGCAGTTATGTATAATACACACACCCCTCTTCCCCTTCGGACAAGCAACTTTAGGAAAAGTAACAGAAATGAGATGCCTGATCTAAACTTTTGCATAACAACTAACTGAGCTGGGATAAAAACAAAGTTGCTGGAAAAGCTCAGCAGGTCTGGCAGCATTTGTGAAGGAAAAAACAGAGTTAACGTTTCGGGTCCGGTGACCTTTCCTCAGGAACAGGAATCATTAAATCCAAGACTCATATTGAAGGGAGGGATGGAGTGTGCACTTACCTCTGACCCATAGTAGACCATGTATCAGACCAGAACGAAAGGGAGAACTTGCAATAATATAGCGCCTTTTTTGACTGCAGCCTGTCCCAAACTTCATTTTGGCCATTGCAGTACTTTTCTGAAGATTTTTTTAAAAATTGTTTTTGGAATATGGGCATCAATCTCTGCACCACCATTTCCTGTCTTTCCGTAGGTGCTGGTTAACAGGCAAACGTATAGCTGTGGGTCTAGGTCTCATGTTGGCTGGACTGGATAAGGAGTTTTCGAGATAACAAGCATGGGGCTGGATGAACACAGCACGTCAAGCAGCATCATAGGAGCAGGAAAACTTGACGTTTCGGGCCTAAACCCTTCATCAGAAATGGGGGAGGGGAAGAGGGTTCTGAAATAAATAGGGAGAGAGGGGGAGGTGGCTAGAGGAAAGGATATGTGGAGAGGAGGCCGACAAGTCGAAGAGGCGGGGATGGAGCCAGTAAAGGTGTGTGTAGGTAGGGGGGTAGGGAGGAGATAGGACGGACAGGTCAAGGGGGCGGGATGATGTTAGTAGATAGGAGATGGGGGTGGGGCTTGAGGTGAGAGGAAAAACAGGGTTTTCCTGCTCCTATGATGCTGCTTGACCTGCTGTGTTCATCCAGCCCCATGCTTGTTATCTCGGATTCTCCAGCATCTGCAGTACCTTTTATCTCTGATACAATTTTAACCCCACTGCGAAGCCTCTTCTAATGGATAAGGAATTTTGATAGTTTTCCTTCCCATCAGTGAACCAGAGGGGTTTTTGCAACAATTAGCAGTGGTTACATGGTCACTATTAAACAAGCTTTTTAATTCCTGATTTTTATTGAATTCAAATTGTGCTATCTGGCACGGATGGGGTTTGAAGCTATGCCTCCAGGGATATTACCCTGGGGAATATCTGGAGTGTTAACCTAGTGACTTTACCACTACACCATCACTTCCCTAAATGTAGCCACACTGCAAGCTCCCATAGGTAGCAATTATTACAAAAGAGCAGATTTTAGACGTGAGGGATAAATATTGGATGGGAAACACCCCTGCACCATCTTTAAATTCATACCATGGAATTTTTAACAGTTACTTGAGAGCGCAAGAGGTTAGAATATATTGTTATTTCCTTCAATGTCAGTAAAAAATAGTTCCCTAACAGCATTGTGGGTTCATCTGCATTGGAGCAGTTTAAAAAGACAGTGTTATATAGTTACACAGATCTCAGAAAGGCACCTTACTTCTACAACAGCTAGTGACATTGAGACATGTGACACACCAGTATGAGACGTCTTTGTCTTACCCTCTGATGAACACAGCAGGCCAAGCAGCATCATAGAAGCAGGAAAGCTGACATTTCAGGCCTAGACCCTTCATCAGAAAATTTTCTGATGCTGCTTGGCCTGCTGTGTTCATTCAGCTCCACACCTTGTTATCTCGGATTCTCCAGCATCTGCAGTACCTTTTATCTTTGTCTTACCCTCTGTATGGTTTTAAGCAATCAGCAATCAATTTGATAGACAGCCAGACAGTTGACCAGCCAGACAATTGTGTACATAATATAACAATAATTGAGGTAAGTATATACCTTAGACTTTCTATAGTCTGAAATTAATATACATTGTTCTTAATAAACTTCCAGATATCTGGTACTGAAGGCTAAAGGAAGACACCAGAAGTGGCAATTGTGACTGTTATTTTCCTCAAAGCCAATAACATTGCGTTGGGGTTCAGACTCTGTGGAATTGCACATTTAACAACAAAGTCCAAAGCCATAACTGCACTGAAACTTAGCAATCACAGTACCACAACAGTTTTAGCATCACTTTAAAAAATGGCTGTGTGTCTGATTTTTTAAAAATTGTGATGATTCAGAAGTAGCTGAGTTCAATCCCGGAATAGAACACAGTTTACAGTACTAGAAAAATCTGTTTTTAATATCGTTAAGGCTTATCTGTTCCCGGTCAGTGGTCAATTCTGACATTTTTCTTTCTTTAGAAATGGTGTGGAAGTAACATGAGAGGTCACTCTGATGCTATTGTGGTATGAATGCCACATAACAAGAATTTCTTTTAAAACAATGAGAACGTAAAAAAGAAAGTAGTGACATCTAAAGTGGCAACAAGACAGAAGGCAACTCAGGGTCAGAGGAGCATTGCATTGTGATGCAGGTCCATTATATACTGGCAATTTACAAAGACCACAAAGCTACACAGCAAGGATGGAAAGTAAATATTTGATATTGGACTGGCATTTCAGTGACATTCTGTTAGAATTTCAGCTAATTGAAGAAAGAATGAAACTTCATTTCACGGATCAACAGACAGCTGATAAAGAAAAACAGGCAGTAAAACCTCTTCATATTGGGAAACAAAGGATTACAAAGAACAAACGCCTATGGTAGGAGCAAATTACTGCAGATGCTGGAACCTGTATTGAAAACGACAAATGCTAGAGATCACAGTGGGTCATACTGCAGTCATGGAGAGAGAGCAAGCTAACATTTTGAGTCCAGGTGACTCTTCATCAGACTCCTACAGCAATTCTAATGATGCTTGCAAAGATCCTGACAACATTTTCCAATTTCCAGAAAATTAACTTAGGGTTCAAGTGAACTGCAGGTTGCACAGACTTGAATCAATGTTGTACCGCCAATGACTAGGTGACAATATCAATCAATTTGTGGATATACGTTAATGTAAAGGTACAGAATGACACATCACTGAAGCTAACCTAGCTGATAGGCTGATGCAACCAGTCATTGCATCTACATCGATTGAATTTTTCTGAAGAGCACTTCTGGACAAACCTAAAGATTATATTAACAATGCACAGCCAGAAGATAGACACAAGTTTGAAGTAGTCTATCAATAGGGTCAGGGAATTCCAAAGGCTCATCACCCCTCCCCTTTCCCCTTGTCTCAATCCTACATGGCTTGCCTTTTATTCAGAGGCTATGCCTCTGCTCCTAGTCCCCACAGGAAACATCCTATTATCTGCTCTGTCAATCCCTACAGGAATTTTGTAAGTTTCTAGGAGATCACTTCTCATTCTTCTAAACTCCAAATACAGGCCCAGACCCCTCAATCTTTCCTGTCAGGACCCTCCCAGGAATCAGTCTGGCTAACTTCTACCACACTTTCTCTATGGCCAAGTAGCTCTTCTTCAGACAAGGGGATTTCACGGATCAACAGACAGCTGATAAAGAAAAACAGGCAGTAAAACCTCATCATATTGGGAAACAAAGGATTACAAAGAACAAACAAATTACAAAGAACACACAATGCTCAATGTGCAGTCTCATCACGATTGAAGCAACATTTCTTTTCCCCTGTACTTAAATCCTCTTTCAATAAAGTCAAAAATCACATGACACCAGGTTATAGTCCAACAAGTTTATTTGAAGACACAAGCTTCAAACGCTGGAGACCAGGTTATAGTGCCAAGCCAAATAGAGGACAGCCAGGGAAATCTTGGAGGCTTGTTATTCATCCATGGACTGCATCAACAAACAAATTGAATTAGACCCGATATACTGACTATTACAACACACAGCCGGAACCGGCACTTACCGGAAGCAGCAAAAACCAAACCATATAAATTCGAACTGGCACAAGACAACAGCGCTTCACAGGAGGCTCCACAGCACTGAGGATGTCACCGAGTAAGGGGATGAAACATCTGCTACCAAACCTCCCAGCTTGGCAAACACACCAACATCTATTACACTTGTCCCAATGTCCAAATCATTGATGAACCCCTGGAGTCCAAGTACTGATAATTAAGGTCCCCTCTGGTCTTAGCCTGTCAGCTGAGAATGATCCATTTATTTGTATTCTCTGTTTTCTGCCTGTTAGTCAACCCTATCTCCATGTTATTTTATAAACCCCAATTCATTGAACTTTAATATTATTTACTAAACATTGTATGGGTGCTTATTGAAAACCTTCTAAAAATGCAAATTAACCACATCCACTGGTTCCTTCTTATTAAATGTTAGTAATATCTTCAAACAACATTATCAGGTATGTTAATGTGACTTCCTTTTCATAAATCTATGCTGATTCTGTCCAATAAGACAATTATTCACTAAATAAACAGTAATCATGTACTTTATAATAGATTCTAGTATGTTCCTTATGGGGTGTCAGGCTAATGGGTCTGTAGTTCCCTGTTTTCTCTCTCCCTCCTTTCTTTAATAGTGGAGTTATACTTGAATCTTCTAATCTGCAAGCACCATTGCAGAAATATTTAACGTCTTTGCAAGTCTTTTCCTTTTTACATACCCATAGAGGCTTTTGCAATGTGGTTTAATGTTTCCTGCTATTTTGTATTCATATTCTATTCTCTCTTGCATTATCAATTTCTTGGCTGTTAACTGTGAGTCATTATCTAACCAGTGCATTCTCAATCAGAATCCACTTTCTAACCTAGAGATAAAAGGTACTGCAGATGCTGGAGAATCCGAGATAACAAGCATGGGGCTGGATGAACACAGCAGGTCAAGCAGCATCATAGGAGCAGGAAAACTTGACGTTTCGGGCCTAAACCCTTCATCAGAAATTTCTAACCTGTCAGCTCTCTCTTCTCATATAGTACAAATGTTGTTCCCCTTTACACTGACGGCCTGATGAGTGTAAGTTGAAAAGCTTCAGCAAAATATGTTTTTTTTTCATTGATGCAAGAGCAGGCAGTTGAGTTTTAATTTGTATTATATACTTGGTAGACCTCAGCTGGAGTGTTGTATAGCCACACTATGGGTCATATACTAAATGCTTTAGAGAGAGTACAGAAGCAATTTACAGGAATGGTTCCAAGAATGAGATACTTGAATTATGAGGATAAATTGAAGAAGTTAACACTGTTGTCCCTAGAGAGAAGAAGGCTGAGAGGAGATTTAATAGAACTTTTCAAAACCATGAGCAGACCGAATAGAGTTATAGGGAGAAACTGTTTCCACTTGTAAAAGAATAAAGATTTAATGATATGCAAATGAAGCAAAGATGACGTGAGAAGAAAACTTTTTCATACTGGGAGTAGTTGGGGTCTGGAATACATTGCTTGGAAGTGTGTTGGAGGCAGTTCCATTATCCACAACTCCACTGATCTTTGTGTCATCTGCAAACTTATTAACCCACCCATCAACATCTTCACCCAAGTATATCACAAAGGAGCCTTGATAGCTCAGTGGGTAGAACATCAGAGTTTTAATCTGAGATAAAAGGTACTGCAGATGCTGGAGAATCTGAGATAACAAGCATGGGGCTGGATGAACACAACAGGTCAAGCAGCATCATAGGAGCAGGAAAACTTGACGTTTCGGGCCTAAACCCTTCATCATTTCTGATGAAGGGTTT
>JAHRHZ010000222.1:749141-818326 GCA_024137785.1 Ginglymostoma cirratum
TGTGTTCATCCAGCTCCACACCTTGTTATCTCGGATTCTCCAGCATCTGCAGTACCTATTATCTCAGGTAAACCAACTGATCTCTGTCACTCGGTTTACAGTCTACATGACCCTCCCATTTCATCTCACATGTCAGCATACCCTTTATTTCTTTCTCCTTCGTGGGAGAAATCCTTCTCCATACACCCACACTAATCACCTCACCCATTCCCTGCGACAGACCATTCCACATTCACACAGCTCTCAGGTTACAGAACGTTCTCCTGAAATCCCTCTAAGATTTGTAAGTATGGTATTTATGATTCCAAATGTTGGATGTCTCAATAACTTTAAATTCATTCATTGGGTGTGGGAATTGCTTCTGTTGTTCATCCCTAGTTGCCCTTGAGAAGATGGTCCTGAGCTGCTTTCTTGAGCCATTGCAGCCCACATGCTGTAAGGTTTTTTTTCTTTATTCATTAACAGGATGAGGGTATCGCTGGCTGGGCAGCATTTTTTGCCCATTTTTAGTTGCCCAGAGGGCTGTTGAGAGTCAACCACATTGCTGTGGGTCTGGAGTCACATGTAGGCCAGACCAGGTAAGGATGGCAGTTTCCTTCCCTAAAGGATATTAGTGAACCAGATGGGTTTTTCCCTACAATCGACAATGGATTCATGGTCATCATTAGATTCTTAATTCCAGATATTTATTGAATTCAAATTCTACCATCTGCCGTGGCGGGATTCAAACAATGTTCTCAGAATGTTCTCTGGGTCTCTGCAATAACAGTCTAACGATAATCCTACTAGGCCATTGCCTAGTATTGACTCACAATGTCCTTAGGGAGGGAATTCCAGGATTTTGACCTAGCAACACTGAAAGAATAGTGATATATTTCCAAGTTCGAATGGTGAGAGGCTTGGGGAGCACTTGCAGGGGTGGTGTTCCCATGTATCTGCTGCCCCAGTCCTTCTAGATGTAGGTTGGCATTGGTTTATAAGGTGCTGTCGGAGGATCTTGGGAGAATTTCTGCAGTACATTTTGTAGATAGGACACACTGCTGCTGAGCATCAGGGGTGGAGGGAGAGCATGTTTGTAGTTATGGTGTCAATCAAGCGGCTGTTTTGTCCTGGATGGTGTCACGCTTTTGAGTGTTGTTGGGGCTGCATTCATCCAGGCAAGTGGGGAGTATTCCATCACACTCCTGGCTTGTGCCTTGTAGATTGGACAGGCTTTGGGGAGTCAGGAGGTGAGTCACGTGTTGCAATATTCTTAGCCTCTGACCTGATCTTGTAGCCACTGTGTTTATGTGGGGAGTCCTGTTGAGATTCTGGTCAATGGTAACCCCCAGGACGTTGATAGTGGGGGATTCAGTGATAGTAATACCGTTGAATATCATGGGTTGATGGTTAGATTCCCTCCTGTTGGAGATGGTCATTGCCTGGCAATTGTGTGGTGTGAATGTCGCTTGTCAGCCCAAGCCTAGATATTATCCAGATCTTGTTGCATGTGAACATAGACTGCTTCAGTATCTGAGGAGTCGCGAATGGTGCTGAGTGTTGTGTAGTCATCGGTGAACATCACCACTTCTGACCTTATGATGGAGGGAAGGTCATGGATGAAGCAGCTGAAGATGGTTAGGCCTAGGACTTTGAGGAACTCCTGCAGAGATGTCCTGGAGCTGAGATGATGGACGTCCAACAACCACAACCATCTTCCTATGTGTCAGGTAACACTCCAACCACTGGACAGCTTTCTCTCTGATTCCAGTTGTGCTAGGGCCCCTTGATGCCACATTTGACTGTTTGTGGCCTTGATATCATGCTTACTGTTTTGTTTAGATTCTGCCTCATGATTTTTGGCAATCATTTTTTAAGTTTGATGTTTTTCCCCAAACACTATGTAAGAGCTTAATAAAAGCATTTCTCAATCATTTGTTTTGTAACCTTGTTTGCACAGCACATTAATTACAGTGTCACTAGATAAGATGGTAGCTGCAACGTTTTCTTCCAAGGTAATAACTAGAATCCCTACAGTGTGGAATCAGGCCATTCACCCCATCAATTCCTATTCCAAGTTTTCCAATGGCTAACCCAGCCACCCTGCACATCCCTAGATGCGATGGATAATTTAGAATGGCCAACCCACCTAACCTGCACATCTTTGCACTGTGGGAGGAAACCCACGCAGACACAGGGAGATTGTGCAAACTCCACACAGATAAGTTCAGAAATCACACGACACCAGGTTATAGTCCAACAGGTTTATTTGAAAACACAAGCTTTTGGAGGCTCACTCCTTCTTCAGGTGTTAGGGAGAGGGGTAGAATCAGACAGAGAATATATGTGATAACAAGTTGTGGGGCTGGATGAACACAGCAGGCAAAGCAGCATCATCGGAGCAGGAAAGCTTGACGTTTCGGGCCTAGACCCTTCATCAGAAATGGGAGAGGGGAAGAGGGTTCTGAAATAAATAGGGAGAGAGGGGGAGGCGGATAGAGGAGAGGATAGGTGGAGAGGAGGCAGACAAGTCGAAAAGGCAGGGATGGAGCCAGTAAAGGTGAGTGTAGGTGGGGGGGTAGGGAGGAGATAGGTCAGTCGAGGGAGGACGGACAGGTCAAGGGGGCGGGATGATGTTAGCAGATAGGAGATGGGGGTGGGGCTTGAGGTGGGAGGAGGGGATAGGTGAGGGGAAAAACAGGTTAGGGAGGTGGGGATGAGCTGGGCTAGTTTTAAGAGATTATGAGAGAGTTGCAGTGGGAGAGAGATTCCCTGAGGTTTGTCCGGAGGGAGGAGGATAACTTCTTCAGGGTAGGCATCCTTAGAAGAGGCTTCGCAGTGGGGTTAAAATTGTATCAGAGATAAAAGGTACTGCAGATGCTGGAGAATCCGAGATAACAAGTTGTGGGGCTGGATGATCACAGCAGGCCAAGCAGCATCATAGGAGCAGGAAAGCTTGACGTTTCGGGCCTAGACCCTTCATCAGAAATGGGGGAGGGGAAGAGGGTTCTGAAATAAATAGGGAGAGAGTAAAAGATCAAAGAGTCACACCACTGATGAGGATGTACTAAACAAACCTAAGATGCTGTTAAATCTATAATCAGTTAGAAGGTTTAAACTGATTAATATATCTATGTAAATGAAATCATTTCTGATGAAGGGTTTAGGCCCGAAACGTCAAGTTTTCCTGCTCCTATGATGCTGCTTGACCTGCTGTGTTCATCCAGCCCCATGCTTGTTATCTCAGATTCTCCAGCATCTGCAGTACCTTTTATCTCTGATACAACGCAACACCATCTGTGCTCTCAAGACCAATCGCAACAGGAGGAGCCATTGTTATACAGAATAGGACAAGCTACTGCAAGAAACTGTACCAACAGCTGAACAACCAGGAACACTACAGACAACTACCTGCTGATCCAACCAAAGAACACACCCATCAACTCAACAGACTGGTCAAGACTTTTGATCCAGTCCTTCAGAGTACTCCATGTACTCTCATCCCGCGTAGGGGATTTCAAATGCCTTCCAAAGATACACAAAGCCAACAGACCTGACGTCCTATCATATCAGGCAATGGGACCCTGTGTGAGAACCTCTCTGGCAATGTCGAGGGCATCTTGAAACCCATTGTACAAAGAATCCCCCAGTTTCTGTCGCGACACTTACAGAAACTCAGCACCCACGGACCAGTCGAACCAGGAACATTCCCCATCACAATGGATGTTTCAGCACCCTACACCAGCATCCCCCACGATGATGGCATCACTGTAACAGCCTCAGAACTCAATACCAACTGCTAATTTCCAGACGCCATCCTACAACTCATCTGCTTCATCCTTGACCACAATGTCTTCACCTTTGACAACCATTTCTTCATCCAGACACACGGGACAGCCATGGGGACCAGATTTGCTCCCCAATATGCTAACATTTTCATGCACAGAACCTCTGACCAATGCTATACATTAATGACATTTTCTTGCTTTGGACTCATGGCGAGGAATCACTGAAACAACTACATAGTGATATCAACAAGTTTCATCCCACCATCAGACTTACCATGGACTACTCCTTCGAATCAGTTTCATTCTTGGACACATGCATCTTCCTCAGGAATGGACACCTCTGTACATCACTCTTCTTTTCGCCCCCATAGCACCCCTACAGTGTGGAAACAGGCCCTTTAGCCCAACAAATCCACACTGACCCTCAGAGCATCCCCCCAGACCTGTAACCCGTAATCCTGAACACTGCGGGCAATTTAGCACAGCCAATACACCCAACCTGCACACCTTTGGACTGTGGGAGGAAACTGGAGCACCCAGAGGAAACCCACACAGAAACGGGGAGAATGTGCAAACTCTACACTGATAGTCACCCAAGGGTGGAATCAAACCCAGGTCCCTGGTGCTGTGAGGCAGCAGTGCTAACCACTGAGCCACCATGCCCCTGCTACTCTACTGCAAGCCCACGGATAACCTCATGATGCTGCACTTCTCTAGCTTCCACCCTAAATGTATTAAAATAGCCATTCTCTATGAACAAGCCCCAGACATACACAGAATCTGTTCGGATGAGGAGAAATGAGACAGACACCTGAAGGTGTTGAAGGACGCCCTCATAGGACCGGGATATGATGCTCAACCCATCAATCACCAGTTCCGATGCGTCACAGCGAAAAACCCTAATGACCTCCTCAGAAAACAGACACAGGATACATCCGATAGTGTACCCTTCAACGTCCAGTACTTCCCGGGAACGGAGAAACTACACCATGTTCTTCGCAGCCTTCAACACATTATCAATGATAATGAGGACCTCACCAAGATCTTCCCCGTGCTCCTGCTCCTCACCTTCAAACAACCGCCAAACCTTAAACAGACCATTGTTCGCAGCAAACTACCCAGCCTTCAGGACAACATCGACCACAACACTATACAACCCTGTCATGGTAACCTCGGCAAGACATGTCAGATCATCGACATGGACACTACCATCACACGTGGGAACACCACCCACCACTTGCACGGCAGATATTCCTGTGACTCAGCCAACGTTGTCTGTCTCATACGCTGCAGGCAAAGATGCCCCAAGGTGTGGTATATTGGTGAGACCATGCAGACACTATGGCAATGGATGAATGGATACCATGCAATAATCGCCAGACAGGGGTGTTCCCTCCCAGTGGGGGAACGCTTCAGCGGTCAAGGACATTTGGCCTCGGATCTTCAGGTAAACATCCTCCAAGGCGGACTTCGGGATACACAACAACGCAGAGTCGCTGAGCAGAGGCTGATTGGCAAGTTCGGTTCCCATGAGGACAGCCTCAATGGGAATCTTGCGTTCACATTGCACTACAGGTGACCCCCACCACACTATACACTCTCACACTCGCACACACACACACACACTTACACAAACATACACACAGATCCTCTCTCATACACACAGATCCACACACACACACTCTCTTCCACCACCACCCCCACACACACTCTCTCTTCAGCACCCCCCACACACACACTCTGTCTCTTCCCCCCAACACAGGTACACTCTCTCTCCCACACACACAAATGTGAATCTATGGGATGAATTTGTATTTGCATATACATTCTATTTTGCTCAAAAAGCATACAATTTATAGGCAGTCAGTTTTATAAATTCTTACTTTAGAAATAAAACCAGTCTGACTCCAAACCAAAACACAAACAGATCCTAAACAAGGCCTCACACCCAACATGCATTGTCTGACCTAAAATGTCACCTCTTCTTTACACGGATAAAATCTTTAATTCTCTCAGGACAGTGAGTTGAAAGGAATTTGGGGGATTTACATGTTATATTAATGAATTAAAACCTTCTAACTTATTTAAAGATTTAACAGCATCTTAGATTTACTTCATACATCCTCATCAGTTGTGTGACCCTTGATCTTTTACTTCCAAATTCTGTAGCTGATGCTACCTCTCTCACTAACACCTGAAGAACGAGGTGTTAGAAAGCTTGCGTTTTCAAATAAACCTGTTGGACTACAAACTGGTGTCTGAACTTGTTCACCCCAGTCTAACACTGGCACCTGCACATCCCAAGGGTGGGATTGAAGCTGGGTGCTCAGTATCGTAAGGCAGCAGTGCTAACCACTGAACCACGGCAATGGTTACACCGCTGGCTGTAATGTTCTGAATGAGTTTGAGAAGACTCTCAGGGAGCCTTTGCAATGATTGAGAGGCGGGATGGTTTTAAACTGTTTCCGAGTCAGAGGTGCCTGAACGGGTTCTTCCGTTTGGAACTCATGCTGTGCGTGTGTCTGTTTGCTGTTGGTGCTATGCCGCTGGTCGTACGGGGCTTTCTCCGTTTCTCTGCCCGCTGCTGTAGTCACTTCCATCGGCTGCTGTCCAGGACCCAGAGCAAGCGGGGATCGGCAGGTAGGAACCAGGCACAGGAAGCCGCTACATTGTAACGCCCAGGGGATTCCCCATCAGCTACATTTACAATGCCCTGCCATGAATATTATATAACCCTTCGTCAATCCCCGCTAGAAATAATTTCACACATGCCTCATTTCAGTGCCCACATTTTGGAGTTTTTAGGGTGAATCTGCACTGTCGATTAATTCATAACTTTCTTATTCCTGTTTAAAATAGCGTGATACACTCTACCACCCCATTACTCCACGCTGGGCACCTGGCTGTCTCCTTTTGTACCCAATGCCGGGCCGTATTGCTGTATGTGAGATAACAAGGTGTAGAGCTGGATGAACACAGCAGGTCAAGCAGCATCAGAGGAGCAGGAAAGCTGACGTTTTGGGCCTAGACCCTTCATCAGAAATGGGGGAGGGGAAGAGGGTTCTGAAATAAATAGGGAGGGAGGGGGATGCAGATAGAAGATGGATAAAGGAGAAGATAGGTGGAGAGGAGACAGACAGGTCAAAGAGACGGGGATGGAGCCAGTAAAGGTGAGCGTAGGTGGGGAGTTAGAGAGGAGATAGGTCAGTCCAGGGAGGACGGACAGTTCAAGGGGGCGGGATGAGGTTAGTACCAGTCCCCCTCCACCGACACCCTCATCCGCTTAGCCGAACTCATCGTCACCCTCAACAGCTTCTCTTTTTATTCCTCCCACTTCCTACAGACAAAGGGGGTGGCCATGGGTACCCGCATGGGCTCAAGCTATGCCTGCCTCTTTGTAGGTTACATGGAACAGTCCCTCTTCCGTACCTACACTGACCCTAAACCCACTTCTTCCTCCATTACATTGATGACTGTATCGGTGCTGCCTCGTGCTCCCACGAGGAGCTTGAACAGTTCATCCACTTCACCAACACCTTCCACCCCAACCTGAAGTTCACCTGGACCATCTCTGATACCTCTCTCTCCTTCCTGGACATCTCTGTCTCCATCTCTGGCAACCACCTGGAAAACTTGTCTGTCTCCTCTCCTCTATCTATCTTCTATTCTCCTCCCCCTCTCTCCCTATTTATTTCAGAACCCTCTTCCACTCCCCCATTTCTGATGAAGGGTCTAGGCCCAAAACGTCAGCTTTCCTGCTCCTCTGATGCTGCTTGGCCTGCTGTGTTCATCCAGCTCTACACCTTGTTATCTCAGATTCTCCAGCGTCTGCACTTCCTACTATTGCTGTATGTGTATCTCTTTTTCTCTCGCTATCTGTCTCCACCTCGTTCCGTGCATCATCGCTGGGTTCCGATTGCTCTGTGTTTATGTTGTGAGGAAGGGTCGCCGGTGATTTTTACTTCACAGATGCTGCCAGACCTGCTGAACTTTTCCAGCAACTTCTGTTTTTGCTTTGTGTTAATGTCTCCTTCTGTCTCAATACTGGGTGTCCATTTCTCTGTGTGTGTCTCTCTCTCTCTCTTCCCTTCCTCCCTCTTGTGCCTTGTCTCCCCCTCTCCCTGTGCATTCTTGCTGGGTCATTCTGTCTGTCTGTGCACCCATATCTGCCCTGCTCTCTTTTTTTTAAAAAAAATCATTCATGACTCTTAATTCGAGATTTCTTTTTTATTGAATTCAAATTCCATCATCTGCTGTTGTGGGGTTCCCCGAACGTAGACTGGGTCTCAGGGTTAACAGTCCAATGATAATAACACTGGGCTGTGATCTCCCCCCCCCCCCCCCCGCTTTTGTTCTTGCATTCTTTTAATAATGGTCTTCCTTCTTTTTCTAGCTCGACCATACAGCAATAAATCGAAAGATGTTGGGAAGTTTGTGGTATGTATCACAGAATTGGCTGCCCCCTAGTGATGGATATATGTGTATTGCATAGATGCTGACTTCCTGTTCAGACGTTACATTGCAAAATGTAATCTATTTCAGAAATCTATTTCAGACCAGCAGGAAAAAGGCAAAAGTGGGCTCAGTCACAATTTTCCTGATTTGGGGTGGGTGAGGGTGCATTTCAGTTGATAGCGATCAGAAGAGCTGCCTATGAAAATCTCCCTTTAGCTGATCCCAATGAGTTTTACATTGTTTAAAAATCCTAAAACCGTAACATTGATGCTAGCAATGTATTTTTCTCAAGTTATAGGACTGAATACTGTAAGACACTGTGATGTAATGTCAGAGTCCCAGAAAAACAAAATTGAGGAACAGCAAAAAAATTAAGGAAAACTAAAATCCCCAATGTAGTTGAATCTGAAAACTAATCTGAGAGAGGATTGAGTGTCACCTTGGCTCAGTTTCTCTCGCCCCTCTGCAGACAGCTGTCCTAAGTTGTACACAAATGAAAAATGAAAGAACTGCGGATGCTGTAAATCAGGAACTAAAACAGAAGTTGCTGGAAAAGCTCAGCAGGTCTGGCAGCATCTGTGAAGGAAAAAACAGAGTTAACATTTTGAGTCCGGTGACCCTTCCTTAGAACTGATGGTGGCTGGGAAAACGAGATAACAAGGTGTAGAGCTGGATGAACACAGCAGGCCAAGCAGCATCAGAGGAGCAGGAAGGCTGACGTTTCAGGCCTTGACCCTTCTTCAGAAATGGCTGGGAAAACGTCAGGTTATATGCAGAAAATAGGGAGGTGGCTTGGGTAGCGAGTAAATGATAGGATAGTCCCCAAAGAGAGAGAGACAGACAGTTGGACAGACAAAGGAGTTGCTAATGATCAGGGTGGGAGGATGAGTAGCTATTAATGGGGACTGTTAGTGACTAACAACAGGTGGTGTGTAATGGCAGGCTATGTGGTAATAAGACCTGGTATGTGGGGTAGGAGGCTGGGACATGGGAGACCCTAATAAGGGTGTTTCTTTTGTCCTGTTTAAAAATATAATCTCTAGAGGTCCTTCTATTTTGTGTTGTGTGAGTGTGTTTGTGTTGGGATTAAAATTGCTCAGACCTTTAAAGTTTTAGCAAAGATTTGTAGTTGGGTTGTGGGTGAGGTTGTTGACTTGCTCACCGAGCTGGCTTGTTCTTGCTCAGATGTTTCATCACCGTGCTAGGTAACTTCATCATGAAGCAATGTTATTTTACTCTGCTTGAAATTTACGTCCGTTACGGTGAGTAGTGTCATTTCCGGTTTGGTTCTGTATGGGTTTGTATATGGGGTCCAATTCCATATGTTTGTTGATTGCGTTATGGATTGAGAACCATGTCTCTGGGAATTTCTGGATGTTAGAGTTGAACGTATGACCCATGGGGAGTTCCAAACCTCAGTATACAGAAAAGCAACCCACACTGACCAAATCCTCAACCTCCGCAGCAACCAGCCCAATGCCCACAGACAAAGCTGTGTTAGGACACTATTTAATTGGGCCACCACGAACTGCAACACGCCAGAACTACACAGGAAAGAGGAAGAGCAACTATACAAAATCTTTGTTATGAACGGATATCCCCACAACTTCGTCCGCAGGTGCCTACTAAATAGACAACAACAGGAGGACACAGTACGCCCTAACACACTGGCCACACTGCCCTACATCAAGAACGCATCAGAACTGGCAACAAGACTCCTAAGACCACTAGGAATCACAGTGGCCCATAAGCCCACAGCCCCTGTACGACAAACACTCACAAGGTTTAAAGACCCCATCCCCACAAAATGCAGAACGAACGTGGTCTACAAAATACCCTGCAACGACTGCCACAAACATTACATCGGACAGACAGGAAGGAAATTAGCCATCAGAATACATGAACACCAGCTAGCAGCAAAATGGCACGACGAACTCTCCCTAATATCAGTATACTCAGACAATGAAGGCCATCAGTTTAACTGGGACAAGGTAACCATAGTAGCCTGAGCCAAACATAGACACGCACGGGACTTCCTAGAGGCATGGTTCTTAATCCATAAGGCAATTAACAAACATATAGAATTGGACTTCATGTACAAACCTATACAGAACAAAACCAGAAATGACACTACTCACTGTAACAAACCGTATAAATACCAAGCAGAGTAGAACAATGTTGCTTCATCAGAGGCCTCATTGATGATGTTACCTGGCATGGTGACAAAACATCTGAATGAGAACAAGTCAGCTGGGCGAGCAAGTCAACAACCTCATTGTTCAGACCATCGAGTGTAGAAGTTGGGACATAATGTTGAAGTTGTGCAGGACATTGGTGAAGCCACTTTTGGAGTACTGTGTGCGGTTCTAATTGCCCTGTTAGAAGGAAGGGTATTATTAAATTGGAAAGGGTTCAGGAAAGAATTACCAGAATGTTGCCAGGACTGGAGGGTTTGAGTTATAAGGAGAGGCTGGATAGGCTGAGACTTTTTTCACTGGACCAAAGGAGGTGGGGATTGACCTTATAGAGGCTAAAAAATCATGAGGGGCATAGATAAGGTGAATACTAAAGGTCTGTTCCTGAGGATGGGGGAGTCCAAAACTTGGGGGCATTTTTTAAGGTGAGAGGAGAAAGATTTAATAAGGACCTGAAGGGCAACCTTTTCACGCAGAGGTTGGTTGGTGTGTGGAATGAACTGCCAGAGAAAGTAATAGATGGAGGTACAGTTACAGCATTGAAAAGACATTTGGACGGGTACATGAATAGGAAAAGTTTAGAGGCATATGGCCCAAATGCAGGCAAGTGGTACCAGTTTGGATAATGTGGTTGGCATAGACAAGTTGGACTGAAGGGTCTATTTCTGTGCTATATGACTCTATAAAATGGGATGCTATTCTAATTCTGGATCATAATTTAGATACTAACTGGTGTTGTCACTTGTGTTTTTGAAATGAGTTTTGTTTCATAGTAATTAGGTTATTTTTTAGTTTTAGAAACCTGGCAAAAGTCATTTTTATTCTGCGTGGCATTACGAAGAGAAACGATGATCCATTTAACTGATTGATTCAAAGCATTTATATCAATAGTGGTGGGTGCCTGGAACGCGTTGCCAGCGGAGGTGGTAGAGGCGGGCACGATAGCATCATTTAAGATGTATCTAGACAGATACATGGATGGGCAGGGAGCAGAGGGATACAGATCCTTGGAAAATAGGCAACAGGTTTAGATAAAGGATCTGGATCGGCGCAGGCTTGGAGGGCCGAAGGGCCTGTTCCTGTGCTGTAATTTTCTTTGTTCTTTGTTCAATGGTACAGTGAAACTAAGTTTCAGTCTGTTTCCCAACACGAGCCTTTTACAGATACTCAACAGTTTCATACTTCCTTTCAAGGTCCAGGGCAAGGCATGAAGCCTACACAGTTCTGATGGCTAAAACCTTTCATTTCTAACAACATCCTCTTCTGGCTTAGAAGCTCCACAAACTCAAACGCTTTGACTATGGTAACTAGTTTTCTGAACTAAAAGCTTGATTCTTCTGCTAGAAGAATCTTTTCTCACTTCTGAACAGAACTCAAATCTAAACGTATTGGCTTTCTGGTGTGTTGTAAACTCAACAGTGTAAACATTCTATCCATTAACACTTCAGGCGTACTGCCAGGCACTTGAATGAAGTTACATATTTTCTTGGATTTGATACACTTAGGTCACTGTTCTAAATAACTTCCTGACTTTTTACTTTTAATGCCTTCACAGAACTGACCTACATCCTTCTGCCTCTATTTTGAAATTGAAATCTCCAAACATAATATATATTCTACTCTTTGCATCACAACTCCTCCAAAGAAAAAAGAAAACGCATTGTTAAAATCCATTTTCACTTTCTCTCGTTTTTTTTATTATTATTATTATTTTTATGTTGTGTAAACAGCAGTACAGTTTTACAAAAACACTGATTTCCGTAACAACCATATTTTCTCTGCAAGTCCAGTTTGATCACTGGTTTGGTTTCATTCAGTTTCAGCTGTTGCTTACAAAACATCTGTTGTAATGTTGCCCTCGCCAGTTACAAGAATGATTCCATATTGTATGATTGTAACATTAACCCCCAATGAAACAGGCTTAAATCCTTGTTGCAAAATCTCTCCAAAAACATTTAGCAGATTGTGATTTGTATACATGACAACCTTTTAAATTTGGTCTGTGTGCAAATTAATGTAGAGCCTCAATCATTCAATATTTCTATTGGCAAACGTTTAGTATTTGTGAAAAATATAACTGGCTGTTTGATGCCTTCTCTTTTATTTGATATTTTGCTCACGGATAGTTCTCCTATAATGTGACAGTCGTGTTCTTGTGTGACCTCGCGCTACAGAAAATTGCCATATAAAATCATGTTCTAGGGAAATCGCTATACCTGTACAGCAGAAACTTTGCGTTATCTAAACAGTGTCCGCTATTCATTAATTGCGTTACAGCCAATTCACGTTAACGAAACACGCGTTATAGCAGAACTGCCTGTCTACTGAAACAGCATGCTTACTGATGTCCCCAGCATCAAGAACCAGTTTGAATGGCTTCCCATTATTCAGTGTGACTAAAACCAGTGCAGTTGTTAGCATAGCTTTGAAGTTGTCAAAGCCACATTGCCTTTCCTTTGTCCATTCAATTTATGCCTTTCTTCAATAAATTTGTCAGAGGAACCACTTTAGCACTGAAACCCAGAACGGACTCCCTGATAAAATCCACTCATGACATTCACATTTTGTCTAGGGCAGGGGCAATTCACTATAGCCCTTAATTCCACTCCTCTATGCTGTCGGTGACCTTGTCTTAGAGGGTGGCCAAAATAAATTGCTTTGCTTTGGCAAATTCACTTTTCATCAGATTTGTGATCAACTCGGTTCTTCATAGTCTGTCAAATAGTTTGTTCAAGTGGTTCAAGTTCAAGATTTCTGATGAAGGGTTTAGGCCCGAAACGTCAAGTTTTCCTGCTCCTATGATGCTGCTTGACCTGCTGTGTTCATCCAGCCCCGTGCTTGTTCAAGTGGTGTAGCTGTTCTTGCCACGTTTGGCTAAACACAGCCAAGTTACCAATGTAAACAATGCTGTTACATCATCCCCTCAAAAATTTGATTAATTGCGGAAATTTGCTGGTCATTTTTCATTCCAAATTTCATGACTTTACATTGGTAAGGCTCATGTTGTGTTACAAAAGCTGATATTTCTTTGCTGTATCAGTAAATGTAACTGGCCAATATTTCTTTAACAAATCAATTTGACCTGTTGTGCACCTGTGCATGTCTAGTTCTTTCAATACAGCCGTCTAGTCATGGAATTTGATATGAATCTGCTCTTGTTACCATGTTGGCTTTGTGAATATAAGTACAAAATCTCTGTGGCCCGTCCAAATTCAACACCATCACAATTGGTGAGCTGCGGTTACTATGAATGTTCAGTAATATCAATATCCATTGTTAATTTAATCTCTTCCCACACTTGAGCTAACTTCTCTAGATTGGGTCAGTAAGGATGTTATTTTATGGATAACACAATCCCAACATTAACCTGACATATAGCCAAAGATTTTTTTTGATGGCCTATACATTGATTCATGAGTCTATAATAGCTTTGTGAGTCACTTTGATTAGTTTTCTGACCTTTTGAGCACCTCCAAATTATTCAGTCTGAATACGGGAGGATCAATTTTTTGAATTTTCAATTTCTGATTCCCTTTTTCAATTGTTCTGGTTCTTACTTACCTCCTTTTTGTCACTACTGCAAATAGACTTTTCTCCTGATTATCCTCCCTGCCTTAATATCTCTTTCACATATTAACACAACACACTCATTCACTTGATTTTGATTGATTGGATTTTTTTATCGTCACATGTTATGAGGAACAGTGAAAAGTATTGTTTTGCGTGCTATTCAGACAAATCATACCTTCCATAAGCATATCAGGATATTAGAACAGAATGCAGAATATAGTGTTACAGCTATGGGGAAGGTGCAGAGAAAGATCAGCTCTAATATACGAGGGGGCCATTCATAAGTCTGATAACAGCGGGGAAGAAGCTGATCTTGAATCTGTTGGTACATGTTTTCAAACTTCTGTGTCTTCTGCCTGATGGAAGAGGGTGGAAGAGAGTATAACCAGGGTGGGAGGGGTCTTTGATTATGTTGGCCGCTTTCCTGAGACCTCTTTTCCTGTCTGGAGTACTTTCTCCATAAACCATATCATTGAGGTTCTTTTGCTGTGATGCAGCCTGGTGAGCTTTGAGACAGGTAACAACACCAGCAGAAAATAATAAGAAAACAATGCCAACACCATGCCGTCAGCAACAAAATTTCAAGTATTACCTGTTTTATTCGCTCCAGTTTTCATTGTTGAAAGGGTTGCCTTATGAGGACAGAATAGTAGACTGGGGTTATGTTCATTGGAATTTAGAAGAGAGAGGGCGGATCTTAAAGAAACATGTAAAATGATGAAGGGAATAGATAAGATAGAAGCAGAGAGGTTGTTTCCACTGGCAGGTGAAACTGGGGGCATAGCCTCAACATAAGGGGGAACAGATTTAGGACTGAGTTAAGTAGACATATCTTCACCCAAAGGGTTGTGAATCTGTGGAATTCTTCACCCAGTGAAGCAGTTGGGTCTACCTTGTTGAACGTTTTTAAGGCAAAAATAGAAAGCTGTTTGAATAGTAAAGGAATTAAGGGTTATGGTGAGTGGGCAGGTAAGTGGAGCTGAGTCCGTGAGAAGATCAGCCATGATCTTATTGAATGGAAGAGCAGGCTGGAGGGGCCGGATGACCTGCTCCTGGTTCTTATGTAGTTACTATAGTTACTGTTCAAATGCATTTTTGGTTAACCCTTAAAATTTGGTTAGTTTCTTTCTGAAACTCAAATAATAAGTTGAAAGTGTAGACTCCAGGCTTCGGTTTATAAATTTCCACTTAATCAATTTGGGACATTTCCTCCCCTGATAGGGGTCCATATGCCAGTTCGAAAGGACTGAATACTGTGGACTCATTAGGTAGCCCAGGAATTCCATTATCTCAATCACTAACGACGTTCCTGATAATAAGGGTCAACTGGGAGAAGGCAGGAAAGTGAACGTGAGGAATGTCTGATCAGCCATCATCCTATTGAAAGGCAGAGCAGGCTCAAGGGGCTGAATGGCCTACTCCTGTTCCTATTTCTTATGCTGTTATAAATAAACTGTAGTTATGATATTTAAAAGTTGATTCCACCTTTCCATTATTCCAGATTGTGGTGGTAAGCTGAAGATGTAAATTGTTTTACTCCCAAATTATTCATTATTTCTTCGGCAATTTGTGACGTAAAATCAGATCAGGTTTAATAGTTTACCCAAATAAATAAAAAATATATTTTGAGAAGATGAAATATCATTCCCACCACCATTTTGTCTGTAACTTTTGCCTAGGGCACTGCCTTAGGAAATCTTGTTGAAACATGCATAATTCTTAGAGGCCATATGTAAACTATTAAGACCCTCCTGAACAGTTCTTTGAAAGCAGGCATTGGAATGAAACGCACAGGTTTAAGTGATGTTTGGTGTTGCCCTACTGGTTTTCATTTTTGCAAAATTTTACCACATTGTCATGTAATCCTGATCAATAAAGTTATTTTAATATTTTAGCCCCTGTTTCTATAATAACTAAGGGACCTGTGAATGTAATTTTGTGAGCCACGTGCAAAATTTCATTGCAATTCAGATGCGTGATAGCCCATTGTAAACTCAGCAGTGTAAACATTCCATCTACTAACATTGCAGGAGTCCTGCAGGCACTTGAATGCGTTCACATGTACTTGGTCACTGTTCCAAATGACTTTCTAATCTGTTTAAAATAGTTTCCTTCACAGAACTGACCTAAAACTATCTACTGCTATCCCAAACGTAATATTTATTGTATAAATCTTTCACCTCACAGACCACTGAATGTTTTCAGCATGGAACCAAAGCCTTTGGCATGTCTGTCTATCATGACCTCTGTAGAATTTACTGGTGCCGCTCCCTATCTTTTCCCCACCTCCCTGCATTTTCTTTCCTGTGCAGATGATGATCCAATTACCTTATTAAAAAGTGCAATTACTTTCGCCACATCTCAGACATCACATTTCAGGATGTAACCATTGTTTGCATGAGAATGTTTGTGTTTTACATCCTGTTGCCTTCACTTCTTTTGCCAATTGCCTTCAAACTGTGCCGTCTGGTTCTTGAACCTTCCACTAATGGGAACAGAATTTCCCTATTTGCTGTGTCCAGATACCTCCTGAAGATATTGCAATCAGATCTCCTCTCAACCTACGATTCTTCAAAGATAAAAGACTCAAATCATTAATCCATGTACAGAACTGAATTAGTATTGCCAAAGCAGATGTCGTGCAATCCTAATAGACCACATTCCCATTTACTCCTCCTATTTTATAGGATGTCAATGGATGAAATTCGCTGTCTAGTTATGTCTCACATTGCTGCTGATTATGGGAGTTCACTGTATTCAAATTGGTTGCTTCATTTCTGAGGAACACATTGGGAGACAGATTGTGGAAAGGTGCAGAAGTAATAGGGCTGTTGTCATGGGTGATTTCAACTTCCCTAATATAGACTGGAACCTCCTAATAGTTTGGATGGAGCAGATTTTGTCAGGTGTGTCCAGGAAGGATTTCTGACTCGTTATGTAGATAGGCCGACAAGAGGGGAGGCCATATTGGATTTGGTGCTTGGCAATGAACCAGGCCAGGTGTCAGATCTCTCGGTGGGAGAGCATTTTGGTGATAATGATCACAACTCCCTGACCTTTACTATAGTCATGGAGAGGGATAGGAGCAGACGGTATGGGAAAGTATTTAATTGGAGGAGGGGGAATTACAATGCTCTTAGGCAAGAACTGTGGAGTATAAATTGGGATCAGATGTTCTCAGGGAAATGCACGACACAAACGTGGAGGTTGCTTAGGGAGCAGTTCCTAAGAGTATTGGACAGGTTTGTCCCACTGAGGCAAGGAAAGGACGGTAAAATGAAGGAACCTTGGATGACAAGACATGTGGAACATTCTAGTCAAAAGGAAGAAGGAAGCTGACTTAAGTTTGAGGAAGCAAGGATCGGACGGGGCTCTAGAGCTCTACAAGGTAGCCAGGAAGGAACTGAAGAATGGACTTAGGAGAGCTAGAAGGGGGAAATGAGAAAACCGTGGCAGGTGGGATCAAGGAAAACCCCAAGGTGTTCTATGCTTATGTGAGGAACAAGAGGACGGCCAGAGTGAGGGTAGGGCCAATCAGGGACAGTGGAGGGAACTTGTGTGCGGAGTCAGAGGTGGTAGGGGAGGTCCTTAATGATTACTTTGCTTCAGTATTCACCAGTGAGAGGGACCTTGACGTTTGTGAGGACAGCATGAAACAGGCAGATATGCTCGAACAGGTTGATGTTAGGAAGGAGGATGTGTTGGAAATTTTGAAAAGCGTGAGGAAAGGTAAGTCCCCTGAGCCAGACGGGATATACCCAAGGTTACTACGGGAAGTGAGGGAGGAGATTGCTGCCCCTTTGACGATGATCTTTGCATCCTCACTGTCCACTGGAGTGGTACCAGATGATTGGAGGGTGGTAAATGTTATTCCCTTGTTCAAGAAAGAGAATAGGGATAATCCTGAGAATTATAGATTGGCCAGTCTTACTTCTGTGGTGGCCAAATTATTGGAGAATTCTGAGAGATAGTATTTATGATTATTTGGAAAAGCACAGTTTGATTAGAAATAAGCAGCATGGCTTTTTGATGGGGAGGTCATACCTCACAAGCCTTATTGAATTCTTTGAGGATGTGACAAAACACTTCGATAAAGGCAGAGCAATGGATGTGGTATATATGGATTTTAGCAAAGCATTTGGTAAGGCTCCACATGGTAGGCTCATTCAGAAAGTAAGGAGGCATGGGATTCAGGGAAATTTGGCTGTCTGGGTACAAAACTGGCTGGGTGGTAGTAAATGGAAAGTATTCAGCCTGGAGCTCAGTGACCAGTGGTGTTCCGCAGGGATCTGTTCTGGGACCTCTGCTTTTTGTGACCTTTAAAAATGACTTTGATGAGGAAGTGGAAGGATGGGTTAGTAAGTTTGCCAATGACACGAAGGCTGGTGGAGTTGTGGATAGTGTGGAGGGCTGTTGTAGGTTGCAACGGGACATTGACAGGATGCAGAGCTGGGCAAAGAAGTGGCAGATAGAATTCAACCCAGAAAAATATGAAGTGATTCATTTTGGAAGGTCGAATTTGAATGCCGAATACAGGGTTAATGGCAGGATTCTCGGCAGTGTGGAGGAACAGAGGGATCTTGGGGTTCATGTCCGTAGATCCCTCAAAGTTGCTACCCAATTTGAGAGGGTTGTAAAGAAGGCGTATAATGTGTTGGCTTTCATTGGCAGAAGAATTGAGTTTAAGAGCCGCGAGGTTATGCTGCAGCTCTATAAAACCCTGGTTAGACCACACCTGGAATATTGTGTTCAGTTCTGGTCACCTCATTATAGGAAGGATGTGGAAGCTTTAGAGAGGGTGCAGAGGAGATTTACCAGGATGCTGCCTGGACTGGAGGGCAGGTCTTATGAGGAAAGGTGGAGAGAACTAGGGCTTTTTTCATTGGAGTAAAGAAGGATGAGAGGTGACTTGATAGAGGTGCACAAGATGATGAGAGGTATAGATAGAGTGGATAGTCAGAGACTTTTTCTCAGGGCAGAAATGGCTGTTACGAGAGGGCATAATTTTAAGGTGATTGGAGGAAGGTATAGGGGAGATGTCTGAAGGAGGTTCTTTACACAGAGAGTGGTGGGTGTGTGGAATGCGCTGCCGGCAGAGGTAGTGGAGTCAGATACTTTAGAGACTTTTAAGCGACTCTCGGATAGGCACATGGAGGATAGTAAAATGTAGGGTATGCAGGGTAGTTTGATCTTAGTAAGATAATAGGTCAGCACAACATCATGGGCCGAAGGGCCTGTGCTGTACTGTTCTATGTTCTATGTGCATTTCTGACATTAGAATACAGCTATGCTTCAAATGGTATACAGCACATCTTGCAGACGTGTTTTTTATGTTTGAATTTTGTATTGCCCTGTGTTTTTAAAGGTCACTCCAGTTGGGGGGAGGGGTCTGCGCAAGACTGAGCAGAAGCTGTGTTCAAGAGTTGAGTTCAATGCTCCTGAAGTATCATTGACAATCTCGGCATCATTCTAGCCCATGAATCTGGAGAAGAAACGAAAGATGGACTGTTTGAGCATGTTTTTTTGTGAGGTGTAAATAAATGCGAGGTGCTGCATTTTGGAAAGGCAGATCAGGGCAGGACTTAATGGTAAGGTCCTGGGGAGTGTTTCTAAACAAAAAGACCTTGGAGTGCAGGTACATAGTTCCTTGAAAGTGGAGTCGCAGATAGATAGGATAGCAAAGAAGACAGTTGGTACGCCTGCCTTTATTGGTCCATACATTGAGTAGAGGAGTTGGGAGGTCGTGTTGCGGCTGTACAGGACATTGGTTAGGCCAGTTTTGGAATATACGTTCAATTCTGGTCTCCCTGCTATAGGAAGGATGTTGTGAAATGTAAAAGGCCTCAGAATAGATTTACAAGGATGTTGTCAGGGTTGGAAGCTATAGGGAGAGGCTGAATAGGCTGAGGCTATTTTTTCACTGGACCGTCTGAGGCTGAGCAGTGACCTCATAGAGGTTTATAAAGTCATGAGGGGCATGAATAGTGTGAATAGCCAAGGCCTTTTCCCCAGGGTGGGGGAGTCCAAAACTAGAGGACATAGGTTTAAGGTGAGAGGGGAAAGATTTAAAAGGGAGCTAAGGGCAACTTTTTCACACAGAGGGTGGTGCATGTATGGAATGAGCTGCCAGAGGAAATGGTGGAGGCTGGTACAATTAAAACATTTAAAAGGCATCTGGATGGGTATATGAATAGGAAGGGTTTAGAGGGATATGGGCCAACTACTGGCAGATGGATTAATTTAGGATATCTGGTTGGCATGGACGAGTTGGACCGAAGGGTCTGTTTCTGCGCTGTACAGCTCCATGACTCTACCTATAAAATAATGTATACTTCAGTTCTGATGAAGAATCATCTAGACTCAGAACATTATCTTGCTTTCTCTCCATAGGTGCTGCCTGACCCGCTGTGATCTCCAGCATTTTTTTGTTTTCAGTACAGTTCACAAGACTGTGAGTAGGATTTGGAGAGCCAATCCTACTCCCCTGGCCAAGATTTATCTCTCATTCAGCATCTCAAGGGAAAAGTCAGCAGATCTGATGCTTTCCACACTTGCTGTTGTGTAGACCCTGCCGTGCTTATGTTAGTTGATGGGATTTCCTATTTTTACAACAGTAACCACCTCAAAAAGTGCTCCAATGGTTGGGAAGTGTTTTGTAGAGTCCAATGGTCACGTAAAATGTTGTTTGCTAAATGTGATTCTTTTCAACTGCACCAGTCCCCAAAAGAGCAACAAATGAATGCTGAGACCAGGACAGGATCGGTACAGTTTACAAACTCACTGCGAATAAGGTAATGGAGCTCTTCCAGGTAAGGCCAGGTTCAAGATGATATTCTTGAACTTTATTCCTAGTTGGCCAGCTCTGATATAATTCCACTTTGTGAGCTGAAAGGGAGATTGAGATCTATGACACATATTTGTAAGTCTTCCAAATTCCTCTTAGATTTGAATCTTAAGTAGAGAATGATTGACAGACTTTTGTGGAAGACAGCAGAGTTTCATCTGGTTTTGTGTTTTCAGATTTGTGTTGAAGGGAATATTGCGAGTGGAAAGACAACATGCCTGGAGCACTTTGCAAACTCGTATAACATTGAGGTAAATGGAGGACTATGCAATACCTTTTTTAAATTCATTCTGGAATCTGGGCATTGCTGCCATTTTTTTGTCCAGGCTTCATTGCCCAGAGAAGGCAGTACCAGGAATAGTTAAAAAAGTTTAGTCACTGTAATTGTTCATGTGATGCTTTGAGGCAGCTGGGTGGTTTGCTAGGCTAATGGCCCTTATGAAATCTTTTTAAGGGACCAGACACTGTCCACCACACTCCCACTGCGTCCGACCCAAATCTAATGCCTTCATGTTCACTCTCATTCTACCCAATCCCAATCAAACTCCTTCCTGCTCACTCCCATTCTACCCAATCCCGATCAAACTCCTTCCTGCTCACTCCCATTCTATCCAATCCCGATCAAACTCCTTCCTGCTCACTCCCATTCTACCCAATCCCAATCAAACTCCTTCCTGCTCACTCCCATTCTACCCAATCCCAATTAAATGTGTTCGTCCTGTTTATTAATGCTGTATGGAACTTGGGTAAAGAAATTTCTTCTGAATTTCCAGTTGGATCCGTTGGTGAATTTCTTGTAGTTACAGCCTCTGGGTTTGATCTTCCTGCTGTGGAAACATCACCTAGCCTATGTCACCCCTTCACAATTGTAAAGAGCTGCTTCTGTCTGAGAAACTGACCAGGTTTCCACCAGCTCTCAGCTGCTAGGACAAGTAGGCATTGTTAGTTCTGGAGCAGTGTAATAGCTGGATGTCTGCAATGTCAGGAGCCTCTATGTGTGGGTTCTGTCTGAATTCTGGGTGCACAGTGTACGTGGAGGTGGGGTGGGGGCCGGTGGCTGGGAGAAGTATGTTTTGTTAAAGTGCCTTTCTATTTTATTGGAACAAAGGATTTGATTGATCAACACTTGCTATACCTGAATGAGCCTGATTTAAAACTAACAAACCCATTACACAAAGAGTTCTGCTATTGAAAATAACTGCTTGACAAATGTACTGAGGCTGATGATCAGTTTATTTGATTTTTTTTTCCACACAAGAGGGAATTCTTTCCTCTGGAATTCAGGAAATGCTGTTTGGAATGTGGGTCTTTTCTGTACCAACACCTCCCTGCCCTCTGCACCATTTCCTATAACACGTCTTAACAAACAAAGATCGATCATGTTCAGTTTTGAAATTTCCGCCTGAACCCGAGTGCCAAAATTTTTTTGGAGAGAGTGTTTCCAATCTCCACTGCCCTTTGAATGAGGAACTCTTCCTGACCTCCCCTGCTAGCTCCAGTTTTAAAGTTACAGCCAGAACTCTTCACCCCAAACAAAATAGCTTCTCTCCACAATAGCTATTCTTTCAACTCCTTCTCATCATCTTTAATGACCTCCTGTAGATGGCCCTTTAATATTCTGTACTCAATGGATGACAAAGTTAGTCTATATAATTTGTCTTTTTATAGTTAACCTGACAGCCCAGGTATCTTTTGGGTAATCTGGAATCTGGGCATTGCTGCCATTTTTTGTCCAGGCTTCATTGCCCAGAGAAGGCAGTACCAGGAATAGTTAAAAAAGTTTAGTCACTGTAATTGTTCATGTGATGCTTTGAGGCAGCTGGGTGGTTTGCTAGGCTAATGGCCCTTATGAAATCTTTTTAAGGGACCAGACACTGTCCACCACACTCCCACTGCGTCCGACCCAAATCTAATGCCTTCATGTTCACTCTCATTCTACCCAATCCCAATCAAACTCCTTCCTGCTCACTCCCATTCTACCCAATCCCGATCAAACTCCACACTGCACTTACTCTGAGGCCACTACATCACAAATACATTTGTCTTGGTAGTGATTATGGGAATGTCATTCATTAAACATAGACGATTGGTAAAGGAGGTATCATCCCATGGGGAGATCCTACGGATACAGCCAGCTATAGTCAGACTCTCTGGTGTCCCATATTGAGGTTCTACACTGTCTGTCCTTTTTAAATACTTTTTCTGTCTCTTGGCAGGCCCTGACAGAGCCTGTGCCAAAGTGGAGGAACATTTGGAACCACAACCTGCTGGTAAGAACGAGGATTTTCACCTCCAAGGTGTACCTAAGAGGATCTGTTTGTGAGGTTTTGGAGGGAGAGGATCGGGGCTTTCAGAGATGGATAAGGTTGAGCTCAATGTCAGATTGAAGGGTTTGTACAGGAAAGTGGGGAAGTGTTCCACAGTAATGTAGCTCAGGGAGGTACTAGCAATGTAGAAACTTGAAGATACAACAGGAGTGATGGGAATTGAAGGGAGGGTGAGAATCTTGGGGTACACTGCAGTCGACTTGTCAAGATTTTGTAGACTATAGCTCACAAATGTACCAGCTCTACCACTGAAAAGGTCAAGGGCAGCAGGCGTATTGGAACGCTATCACTTGGAAATATATCACTATGACTTGGAAATATATTACTGTTCTATCATCAATGGGTTGAAATTGTTTTGTGTTCAAGTGAGCGTCTGTGTTGCTTTGATATTAAAGGGCAAGCTGTGATACCTGATGATATACCTGGTTAAGAAATGACTTGAAGACTTAGTAATAGACTTTCATTGTCACCGTACAGACACATCATTACTTTCTGAGGACATCCAGACCCTGTGCCCATCCCTGTTCTCCAGCATCAATGAGTCACTAAAGAAGAAGACCAGTCTCTTCCTCAAGGGCAGAAAGGGCTGAGCGATAAATGCCAGCTTTGCCGTGATGCCAGCCACCCAATAACGGTCACTTTTACTTGGGGGGTGGGGTGCGTGGTGCGGTTAATACACTGACCTTTCTCCTTGCGCTCAGCTTCAAACCAAGGGCCGTGAGGCATATTACAGCAACAACAGAGAGGTTGAGTCTTTCAAAGACAGTGAAGCTGAGCAGTGCACCTGCGGAGGAGAAAACAGAGTTAACATCTTGGGTCCGGTGACCCTTCCGAACCGTTCTGAGGAAGGGTCACCGGACCCGAAACGTTAACTCTCCTCCGCAGATGCTGCCAGACCTGCTGAGGTTTTCCAGCAACTTTGTTTTTGTTCCTGATTTACAGCATCCGCAGTTCTTTTGCTTTTTAATTAGTGATAATTCATTGCCTGAGTGTGCCATTGGGAAAGTTGGACTTCCAAGGTTTATTCATGCTTAAATAATTTTGTCGGCAGGCACTGATGTATGAAGATCCTTCGCGTTGGGCAATTACTCTCCAGAGCTATGTCCAGCTCACGATGTTACAACAACACATTCTGCCTCAGGTACATGCACTGAACAGAAAAGAAAGTGTCAAAATGTTAAAGAAGAAAAGTAATTATCTGCACTGAGAATTTACACATTTAATTTTGTACTGGATCTTGTTTAGAGTACGTTTGGAGAACTGTGCTCAGTTTTTGATCTGCATATTAGAAAAAGGAGACTGTAAACAAAAGAATTGAATGCAGGACAATTGAGAGATTGTAACGGCAAGAAGGACTGAATAGGCTGAAGGTCTTTTCCCCAGAAAATAAAGGACAGAAGGATGATTTATGATTTGGTAGTGCTCTTTAAGGTGTTATGAAGGAGTTTGAGATAGCTGACAGGGTAATATGTTTCACTTGTTAGGAAAAGGTCCAAAATTTAAGAGAGTCTCTTCTTTTTCTTTGTTCTTTTGGGCGACAGGTTTAGATAGAGGATCTGGATCGGCGCAGGCTTGGAGGACCGAAGGGCCTGTTCCTGTGCTGTAATTTTCTTTGTTCTTTGGGAATTCAGGAGAATTTTCCTTATCTAGAGGGCAATGAGAATGTGGAACTTGCTTCTACAAATAGGATAAAAACATTTAAGTGACCCTAAGTAAATATATGCAGGAATTACAAAAAGCTAGCATTCCAAATTCAGTGGGTAATAGGGAAGTTAAATGGAATGTTGACCTTTATTTCAAAGGAAATTGTGCTAACATTATACAAGGCACTAGTGGGACCACAGCTGGCATACTGTGAACAGGTTTGGCACCTTTTCTAAGGAAGGCTATTCTGACATCAGCCGCATTCCAGAGAAGGTTCACTAGGGCGATATTGAATGTGGAAGGACAGTCGTATGAGGAGAGGTTGAGCAGATTGGGCCTAAATTCATTGGGGTTTAGAAGAATGAGAGGCAACCTTATTTAAACATACAAGATTTCTAAGTGACTTGACAGTGTAGATGCGGAAAGGTTGTTTCCCCTGTTGGAGAGTCTCAGACTGAAGGATATAACCTCAGAATAAAGGTCGCCCATTTTAAGGCAGAGGTGAGAAAGGATTTCTTCTCTGAGGGTAGTGAATCTGTGGAATTCTGAGGCTGGGTCGTAAAGTATATTCAAAGCTGAAATAGTTTTTTAATGATTAAGGGAATCGAGGGTCATGGGGAAAAGGCAGGAAAGTGGAGTTGAGGACAATCAGATCAGCCATGATCTCAGTGAACGGCAGACCAGACTTGATGGGCTGAATGGCATACTCCAGCTCTGAGTTTCTGAGGTAGAATGGTGCAGGAAGTTACTTTAATGGGGTTAGCTGATGGAGGGAGGATGCTAACGATGACATACTGCTGTGGTGCCGAATCGCCTGTTACTGAGCTGCAAATTCTCTGTGACATTTTGTCTTTTGAAGACGGTGCCAATCCGAATGATCGAGAGGTCAATTTTCAGTGCAAAATACATCTTTGTGGAGAACCATCACCAAAGGTGAGCACTGCTGGCCATGGCCAACAAAACCAACTCTTGTTTCAACGCTGCTTCACCATGCGCTTTGACAGGAATCTGCCTCCTATAATCCAAGGAAGATGACCATGTTTATTCTTTAATTTCCTGTAGTATGGACATTCAAGTAGGTGAAGACTGGGAAAGAGCTAAGAGGGGAGGTTAATACACTTTGGATGAATGAACATTGATCTCGTTAACATGTGGAAAACAAATCCAATAAGGTCCACCCCGAACCCTCTTATCTCCATTATCTCCTTCAAAGCTCCCAAACTCTGCATTTCTCCAACTTCGGCCCCTTGTGTATTGCTCATTATCCCTGATAGTACTTCAGAGTGCTACATTGATTTGTAAAGCATTCTGCAACGTGCTGAGGATGTGGAAGGTGCAATATAAATGCACTCCTTCATTAGTGGCCATGACTTCAGTTACCTAGGCAATCCCTAAATCTCTTTGCCTTCCCAAACACCCTCCCCCGACCCTGCAGCTCTCGTGTACTTCTAACGTGCTTTTTAAAACGTACACTTTGACCAAGCCTCATTTGCCCTGTTCTCGCATGCCTCAGTGACAAGAAATCTAAATTACTCACAATGCCAAAGGACTCCAATAACAGGCAGGAAATTACAGTTTTCATCGGTTATTTTCAAAAGGCGTGAACTGCTTGAAAAAACAAACATTCCATCATGTTGTGAAGGAATGGGCTAAACTGTTAGCAGCATGGGGAGGAAAACACCAGCAGCGATTCAACGGGCTGAGTGGTCTGCTTCCGACTCTGACATGATTATGCAGGTTATCAATTAGCCCTGAAATTATAGGTGACCGTCACTGCCCTCTGGTGGTGCAGTGGTGGTATCTACCTCTGGACAAGGAGGCCCAGGTTCAAGTCCCACCTGCTCCAGCGCTGTATGATAACATTTCTGAACGGGTTGGTTAGAAAAGTAATGAAATAATTTTCTTTCTAATTTAGTTGACAGTTGCCTCCCTTCCTCCTCCCTCACTTTGGTGACTTACATTGTCTTTACTGGGCTTTGTATGTTAATTAATCAATTGGACAACATGGTGATTTACTGGTGATGGTTAATAGATTAGAACAACACGGGTGATTTGGTGATGCCGGGGAGAATAAAAAAAGGTTCAGTTATCTGGCACGTCCGGATATATAAAGAAAAGTAGGTGACAGTTGTGTGGTGCAGTGATAAGAGCCATATCTCTGGACCTGGAGGCCTGGGTTCAAGTCCCACCTGCTCCAGAGGTGTGTAATAACATCTCTGAACAGGTTGGATTCAAAACAATCAGGGTGAGGATCTGAGATCCAGAGTTGAAGCTGCAGTGTTTGGTTTCAGCATAGTGAGGATGTTGAAAGAGCTTGTGCTTAGGTCTCAGAGGGTTCACAGGTTGGTTTGAAGTCCGACAGGCTGCAACATTACGACTCCTTTTGTGACCAAGTGCCTTTACACAGGTTTCATGGTGGCGCTTGGTCCTAGGCAGCAGGAAGGTTTAAAGTGAACCCAAAACCCATCTGATACCAGCCACCACCAACATGAGTAATCCACCAGACACCAGTCTGGAATTCTGACTCGGAGCTCCAGTCGCCAGTTGCTGTCTGGATTGAGATTGGGATGCTGAATCCTTTGGCTGGAATGAGAATGCTGAGAATGGGATCATTGCAGGGAGGAGTTCATAGAATCATAGAATCCCTACAGTGTGGAATCAGGCCATTTGGCCCATATTAACCTTCAGAAGAGCATCCCTCCCAGACCCACCCATCCCTGTAACCCTGCATTTCCCATGACCAATAGCCACCTATCCTGCAAGTCCCTGGACACTGTGGGCAGTTTAACCTGCATGACTTTGGACTGTGGGAGGAAACTGGAGCACCCGGAGGAAACCCGTGCGGACACGGGGAGAATGTACAAACTCTACACAGTCGCCCGAGGGTGGAATCGAACCCAGGTCCCTGCCCTTGTGCTGGGTGGCCGATAACATTGGATCACATAGAGGGCATTCAGTCTGTTCTGCCATTCAATCAGCTCATGTCCGATCAGCTCCTCCAGTCCACTTAGCCGACAGGGCTCCAGATTCCCTCAATGATATTATCCAACCAAAACCTATCACATTTCCTTCCTTTTCCAGTTGGACCCCGGCATGCTCAGCCTTTTCTTGGGGAAGGAGATCCGGATTTCCAGTAGCTGTAGCTTTTCTGGACAACACCTCCCCCACCCAACTCCAGAGGAATAGTGAGTAACATTTCTCTTTTCCCTGTCCAGCTTCACCATGCCAGCTGTGGATTACGCCGTGCTCACCGAGTGGTTTAATTGGATCGTGACGAACATCAACATTCCCATCGATTTGATTGGTAAGAGCTGCTAATTGACATGGGCGAGGGCCTTAACGAAATGGCAAGGTACTGGGAGGTCAGGGTCATTCTGACAGACAGAGTGGACGTGTTCTGCAAAGCAGCTATTTGGTCTCAGTAATGTAAAGGAGACTGCGCTGTGAGCACTGAATGAAGTAGACTGAGCAGCAAATAGAATAGACTGGACTGAAAGACACATACGTGAAGTTCTGCTTCAGCTGGAAGGTATGTGGGAGGGAGGAGGTAATTGGTCAAGGGATTCACCTTACGCGCTTGCATGGGAACATGCCATTGGAGAGTGGGGCAGTTTTATGAGTGATAGAGGAGTGGACCAGTGTGTTCCGGAAGGAATGGTCCCTGTGGAATGATGACCCAGTCGGGAGGGGAGGATGTGTTTGGTGGTGGAGAATGATGAGGTTGTTGATTTGCTCGCTGAGCTAGCTCGTTTTCGTTCAGACATTTCGACACCATGGAGAGATGGTGGAGAATGATGTCGAGACTGGTGGGGTGGAAAGTGAGGACAACTGTTGTGGTTCTGGAAAGGAAAGGAAAGGGTGGGGGCAGAAGTGCAGGCAATGGATTGGACGTGGCTGAGGGCTGTGCCAGTCACAGTGTGGTGGGTGGGGGGATGTCCTCAGTTGAAACAAAAGGAGGACATGCCAGAGGCAACCTGGTTGAAGGTGGCACCATCAGCACAGATACGGTAGACATGCAGAAACTTGGACAATGGAATGTAGTCCTTGCAGAGAGCAGGGTGTGAAGAAGTGTAGTCATGGTAACTGCGGGGTTCAGTGGGTTTGTAATGGATATTGGTGGACAACCTAGCTCCAGAAATGGAAACAATGAAGTAAAGGAAGGGAAAGAGAGAGTCCGAGATGGACCAGGTGAATATGAGAGAAGGATGGAAATAAAAGCAAAATTGATGACTTCCTTGATGATTTGGTGAGCTGCCTTCTTGAACTGTTGCAGCCCACCAGCTGTGGTTTGATCCACAATGCCATTAGAGAGGGAATTCCAGGATTTTGACCCAATGACAGTAAAGGAACAGAGACATATTTCCAGCTCAGGATGGTGAGCAGCTTGCAGGGGATGGTGTTCTCACATATGTGCTGCCCTTGTCCTTCTGGATGGAAGTGGTTGTGGGTTTGGGGAAGGTGCTGTCTGAGGATCTTTGGTGAATTTCTGCAGTGCATCTTGTAGATGGTACACACTGTCACTCAGTATTGTTGGCGGAGGGAGTGGATGCTTGTGGATGTGGTGCCAATCAAGTGGGTTGCTTCATCCTGGATGGCATCAAGCCTCTTGTATTGTTGGAGCTGCAGTTATTCAGGAAACCGTGGATATTCCATCACACTGCCGACTTGTGCCTTGTAGATGGTGGATGGGCTTTGGGGAGTCGGGAGGTGAGTTACTCACTGAAATATTACGAGCTTCTGACCTGCTTTCTTAGCCACCATATTTATATGGCTAGTCCTGTTCAGTCAAGGGTTATGGGGTTGGCAGACAGGGTCATGGATTGAGACCATAATCAGGTCAACAGTGATCTTATTAAATGGTGGAATGAGTTCTTAAAACTAAATGGCTGTTTCCTGTTCTCATGACCTACTTTTCTATTGCTGGAAAAGGGAGATCTGTAAGGGCAGGATCAAGCACAATTGTGATGCCCTCTGTGGTGGAATTTCTCACTCTCTTTCTGTGAAGAACATTGGGTGTGGATATCAAGTGTCCTTGGTACCATTGCAAGTGTACACTTGCCGGAGGTCTCCCTGCGGCTCGGGACTGCAGTAGGAAGGGTCTAGCTGGGGTGGGGGGGTGGTGGGAGTGAGCTTGACAGTTAAAAGAAGAAGGGACCTGTTTTGGAGGATCCTAATACCTCAACTTCTCAATCTCACTCTTCCTCAGTGTATCTTCAGACTGCTCCTGAGACTTGTCACGAGAGACTGAAAATCCGGTGTCGGAATGAGGAGCAAGTCATTCCCTTAGTGAGTATGCAAGTGCACAAGGGTTTGGGTCAGGCTGATGTGAAGGGCATTTGCTTTGTTTAGAGACTTCCTGACAATGGATCATCCTCATTCATTCATTTATCATCATCATTTGTATCAATTGTCATCGATCCAACATTGGGGAGGTGGTTGCAGAGTGATATTGTCCCTGGGTTAGTTGTAATCCAGATGTCACGCTAATGCTTGGGGTCACAGGTAGCTGATAGAATTTAAATTCATGGAATATAACAAGTTGAAAGCTGGTCTCGATGATAGTGTCCATGAAACCATTATAGGAAGGACGTGAATGCATTGGAGAGACTGCAGACGTGGGCCAAACTCAGGCATGTGGGACTAGTTTAGTTTGGGAACACAGTCAGCATAGACTGGTTAGACCAAAGGATCTGTTTCTGTGTTGTATGACTCTGAGTGAGTTACAGGAATGGTTCCAGGATTGAGAAACTTCAGTGATGAGGTAAGGTACCAGGAAACAATTGATGCTGGGAGTTTAGCTGATGAAGGTCTTGCTGCCTACTGGAGAGGAATGGGATAGAGAGAGTTGGAGGAGAGGGACTTAATTGGAAACTGGGGAGGAAAACTGCTTCTATTATGTGCAATCCTCTCACTGTTGACTGTGTCCAATATTATCAGGAATATTTAGAAGCTCTTCATCAGCTTTATGAAGACTGGCTGATCAGACAGACCACCTTCAAAGTCCCTGCCCCTGTGTTGGTGAGTAATTTAACTGGAAATGATATTACTGACTCAGAGTTGCAAGAGGTGGAATTGGATCTGGTGTGATAAGGGGTGGAGGTGGGGTGGAGATGGTCACAGTGGCTGGTGTAGTAATGACGGGTGGGGTAGAGACGGTCACAGTGGCTGGTGTGGTAGTGAGGGGTGGGTAGAGATGGTCACAGTGGCTGGTGTGGTAGTGAGGTTGTAATGATTGTAATGGTGTTGTAATAAGGGGCAGGGTAGATAGGGTTGTACTGGTTGTTGTTATAATGAGGGGAAGGGTAGAGATAGCTCCTGTTGTAATGAAGGGTAGAGATAATTCTGATAGCTGATATTGTAATGCGGGGTCAGGTAGAGATAATTACCAGAGCTGGTATTGTAATGTGGGGTAGAGATGGTTGCGAGAGCTGGTATTGTAATGTGGGGTAGAGATAATTGCGAGAGCTGGTATTGTAATGTGGGGTAGAGATAATTGCGAGAGCTGGTATTGTAATGTGGAGTAGAGATGGTTGCGAGTGCTGGGATTGTAATGAGGGCTAGAGATGGTTGCGAGAGCTGGGATTGTAATGTGGGGTAGAGATAATTGCGAGAGCTGGGATTGTAATGAGGGGTAGAGATGGTTGTGAGAGCTGGGATTGTAATGAGGGGTAGAGATGGTTGCGAGAGCTGGGATTGTAATGTGGGGTAGAGATGGTTGCGAGAGCTGGGATTGTAATATGGGGTAGAGATAATTGCGAGAGCTGGTATTGTAATGTGGAGTAGAGATGGTAGCGAGAGCTGGGATTGTAATATGGGGTAGAGATGGTTGCGAGAGCTGGGATTGTAATGTGGGGTAGAGATGGTTGCGAGAGCTGGTATTGTAATGAGGGGTAGAGATGGTTGCGAGTGCTGGGATTGTAATGAGGGGTAGAGATGGTTGCGAGAGCTGGGATTGTAATGTGGGGTAGAGATGGTTGCGAGAGCTGGGATTGTAATGTGGGGTAGAGATGGTTGCGAGAGCTGGGATTGTAATGAGGGGTAGAGATGGTTGTACTGACTGGCGTTGAATGGGTGGTATCACAGACTTTATCCTCTGCTTGTGTAGTGTATCCTTTTCTCATTGTTTGAACCGTCTGTTGTAGGTAATCCCTGCAGATCATGATGTTCAGATGATGCTGAAACAGTACGAGGACCACAAGGAGCAGATTCTGCATCCTGTTTGCAAAAGATCTGCTACATGAAAACTACATGTAACTGGACAATCAATAACTCAAACCTTTCTCTTTACAATAGATGCCGTACTACCAAAACTGACACAGTGCTTCTGGGTTTGTTTTGTCATGAGCTCCCACTCAGGACATTGTGGGCCAGTTTTAATGAATCCCAGTTGATTTGATGATAGTTTAATTGTCATGTTATTGGAGGCTTAATTACAAAGCCTTGCTTTGTTGGCACTGCTACTGAATGACTTCATGCTTGGCTTTGGAAGTGTACTGACCGTTACTCATGATCAGAGCTAGTCGTCTGTCTGTTACTATTTCCTGGCCATTGGAAATGTTATATCCCACACTTTATTGTATGATTGGACAGAGTAGGGGGCTATATGATTTATGCATTCTTCAAGTAATGTTGTTAGGGTCAAGCAGCAAGCATTATGTTTATCATGTTTCTTAAAATAAGCTCAGCATCTACTTAAAGTGCAATGCAGAATTTACAGAAATCAGCCATTTGGCCCAACAAGTTAGAGTTTAATGCATCTCCCCTGTGCGCCGGATAAAGCATGAACAAGCTGCATAGCTTACAAAAATCAGACAGTTAGATGAAACCTATACACAATCCCAGCTGGATACATTATGTGTTCAGTTTTGTTTTTACTTTGCACTTTAGTTGTAGTTTTGGAAAGCGTGCAGAAGCAATAACGGTTCAAAAGGCTGAATCCTCCTAACTTATGCATCTGAATAGCCTCCTGTAACATTCTGTGCTGTCCTGTAAACTTCTTTCCTTGAGAAGATCCCAGAGATGGTGCAGTTACAGATACATGGATTGGCTGAGGTGCTGGGGATTATTCAGAGAGGAGGAATCTTAAGGGGAGATTAAATGGAGGTGGTTAAAATCAGAGACTGCTACAATGGAGCATTTAGAGCAGCAGTATTTTCAGTGGAGACTGGGTAATGGCCAGGGCAGCGGGGACTTGGATTCAGGTTACTGGGAAAAGAGGAAAAGTTTTTAATGCACAGAGTGGTTAGGATTTGGAAAACACTGCTTGACTGTAAGTACTTATGGATCTAGCAGCAACTTTGGAAAGAGAATTGGATTAAAATATGAAGGAAGAAATGGCTGTGGGAACATTGGGAAAGTAAATGAATTGGATGCACTGGATTCCTTTAAGAAGAGCGAAATACACACAAGGTTTTGGACTAACAAGGGAGGCCAAGGTTATCAGGACATGAACAGCCTCCTCCTGCTTCGTGCGTGCATGCTTGATATAGAACATGGAACATAGAACAGTACGGGCCCCTTCGTGCTGGCCTATTATCCTACTCTAAGATCAATCTACCCTGCATACCCTTCATTTTACTATGTGCCTATCCAAGAGTCGCATAAATGTCTCTAAAGTGTCTGACTCCACTACCACTGCTGGTAGCGCATTCCACGCACCCACCACTCTCTGTGTGAAGAACCTACCTCTGACATCTCCCCTATACCTTCCTCCAATCACCTTAAAATTATGCCCCCTCGTAATAGCCATTTCCGCCCTGGGAAAAAAGTCTCTGACTATCCACTCTATCTACGCCTCTCATCATCTTGTACATGTCTATCAAGACACCTCTCATCCTTCTTCGCTCCAATGAAAAAAGCCCTAGCTCCCTCAACCTTTCCTCATAAGACCTGACCTCCAGTCCAGGCAGCATCCTGGTAAATCTCCTCTGCCCCCTCTCTAAAGCTCCTACATCCTTCCTATAATGAAGCGACCAGAACTGAACACAATATTCCCAGTGTGGTCTCACCAGGGGCTAGCATTCCCTTGGGATTGAAGATGTCGCGCTCCCTCTCTGGTCCAGTGGCTTCTGAGGTGGCTGATAGTCCAGGGTAGACTCTGCCACATGTGGGGGGCATGTGGCGCTTGGAGGGTTGGGAGATGGATTATTTGTGTGTTCTCTCTGACACCTCAACTTCACCTCCTGTATGTTCCCAACAATACCTCCTCAATGTGCTTGACTCCTTCCTGAATGAACCATTTTCTGTTTTACTTGTCACAAGCCAAGGCATCCCATGAGTTGGCGGGGGGATGTGTGAGCCACATCTGCAAGGCTTTGAGGACAGCCCTAAAGAGAGGGGGAGCAGAACGGAAAGGGAGAATGTAACCCTGGCATGGATGTGTAATATCAGTTTCACCATGACCCTTCATCATTTAGTTGTATTTACCATGTTTTAGTGTTGCATATATGTTTACATAATTTATTATTACATTTAATGGAAAATTGGTTACATGAGCCTCTGTTTTTGGGGAAAAAAGACTTAATTCTCTTGTGCAAACATATTAAATCATTGTATTGATCCTCACTGACCAGGAGGTAAGAGTTTTGATTCCCGCTCTGGAATATTTTAGTTGGAGGAGAGAGTGTGAGAGGCAATAGTGTTACCTGTACAGCAGAATTAGTTGGAACACCTGGTGGAAGTGGCTTCAGGAGAGGAAGGGAAGTGATCTTTGTGTGGGAGGGTTGAGGGCCAATGGCTGTTTTGCGACCACAGATTTATTCGAGGGTGTCATGTACTGTTGGGCAGACCTCCAACTAGACCCGTAGCATGCCAGGCCAATGTGTTCCGTTGGCACAGATGGGTAAGGTTCTTCCCCCCACTCTCTCACCTGACAGTTGAGCTTGACTAACACTCTCTGGTCCAGGATCACCGAGGATTGTGCTCCTTTTTGGTAGGAAAATTGACCCTGTGGTCATTGTCCTTCCTGCAGGTGTACAGGAGAATTAGGTAGGAAGGAGACTTGAGCCGGCGCTGGTTATTTTTATAGGTTTAAGGCCAGCACTGTCACTAGATGGAGCACTGTGGGCACATGGCGTTTCGTGTGTAAGTATGAGTTTGGAACCTTGGCAGCCAAAGGGGTCCTCGTCTGAGTGAACTGATTGGAATTGGTCAGAAGTCACGCAACACCAGGTAACAGTCCAACAGGTTTATTTGAAATCACAAGCTTTTGAAGCGCTGCCCCTTCGTCGGGTGAAGGTCACCCGCTGTCACGTGACTTCCGACCTTGTCCACCCCAGTCCAACACTGGCGTCTGCACAAGATGGTTGGAATTGAAACAATCTGGAATTTATGATGCTCAATAATCCACAAATTTGTTGAATTGTGCAAATTGAGGTGTCCCACAATCAGTACAGTCACATTGTGACTCATGGTCACCATGCTGGGCTGCAGTAATCAGCCAGTCAGCTTCAGAGTTCCAAGCCTACACAAGAGTTTAGAAGGCAGAATTGGGGAAGATTTGCAAGACCCCTTTGAATTATTGTGGGACCCCAGCTGGAGTGTTATCACTCCAACAGGGACACACTGACAACTTCACACATTTCCTGATGGATGTCTTTAACTGCACTGTACGTTGGGACCACGCTGTAGTTTTGTAAACATTCCTTTTGTTGTTGACGTGTTAAAATGATGGAAAATTATTATTTGAGCCAATGTTTTTTGCTGTATTCTATTTCTCATCATCTCTTCCATGACTCTTATGATATTTTAAGCTGAAAATAAAGCAATTCAGTAAACTCAGATTTGGTGACAATTGTTCTGATTTATTTGGTGATGAAGAATTAAACTTGGTAAAAAGTAGATTGGGCTGCAAATCCATTCGAACACTCACCCTTCCTCCTGCAAAAATATTCCTGAAGTGAGTTTGCAAACAAGTTAAATTTAACGTAGAGCCCCTGAAGGAGATATTCGAAAGTTGGTCAAATGTTGAATTTTAAAGAGTTTTAAAGATCTCCCTTAGCTTGTGGGATGCACAGAAGGTGCAGCAACTGGGAACGGACCATGTGGGGAATGAGTGGGCTGTGCACATATAATGATTGCCTTCAGGATGAGTATTTGTGGAAAAGTGTAGCAACATAGAATGGATCACTCACTGCGACTAAACAAACCTCAAGGTTATAGAGTCACAGAGCCATACAGCATGGAAACAGACCCTTCAGTCTAACTGGTCCACACTGACCATGTTCCCAAACTAAACTAGCCCCACTTGCCCTGTATTTGGCCCATATCCTTCCGAACTTTTCCTATTCATGAACAGTGTTTGCATTCACCTGGCAGTTCTTCTGGCAGTTCATTCCACAAACTAACCACTCTCTGTGTCAATACGTTGCCCCTCATGTCCTTTTAAAGTTTTTCTCTTCTCCCTTTTAAAAATATGCTCCCTAGTTTTGAACTCCCCTACCCTGGGGAAAAGACCATAACTATTCACTTTATCTATGGCCCACATGATGTTAAAAACCTCTATAAGGTCACCCCTCAACCCTACGCTCCAGTGAAAAAAGTCCCAGCCTATCCAGCCTATTTTTATAACCCAAACTCTCCGTTCCAGGCAAAACCCTAGTAAATCTTTTCTGAACTCTCTCCAATTTAATAATATAGTTCCTACAGCAGGGGCAGCCAGAACTTGCACACAGCGCTCCAGAAGAGGCCTCAACAATGTACTATGTAACCTTGTACTCAAAGGTCTGAGCAATGAAGGCAACCATGCTAAACATTTTAACTAACCTGTCTGCCTGTGATGCAAATTTTGAAGAATTATGTACCTCAACCCCTAGGTCTGTCTGTTCTACAACACTACCTAGGACCCTACCATTAATTGTGTAAGTCTTGCCTTTGTTTGTTCTACTCAAATGCAATACCTTATATTTATCCAAATTAAAATTCATCTGTCACTCCTCAATCCATTCACCCAAATGGTCAAGATCTCCTTGTAATGTTAGATAACCTTCTTCTCTGTCCATTACACCACCGATTTTGGTGTCATCTGCAAACTTACCAACTCGGGCTCCTGTATTCTCAGCCAAATCGTTTAAATAAATGATAAACAACAGAGAACCCAATACTGATCCCCATGGAACACCACTGGTCACAGGCCTCCGGTCTGAAAAACAACGCTCCAATCTTTTAAGCAAAAGGTCAAGCCTCCTGCCCCTGACTCCAACTCCATCAGACACTCCTGGGATGAGGAGAGCACAGGGTAAGCCCAGAGCAAAGCTCACTCTACCTTTTTAAAACAGAAAAATAAAAGTTTCTCTGACTTTTGAACCAAAATGAAACTCCAGTGATCCTGGAAAAAGAAAAACAACAAACAAAAAAAAAAGGCTTTTCTTGACTGCCCCCAAAAACCACTCTTGGGATAGTGGCAACAAGGGGTCAAAATGTGAAATTGATGTTTCTTGATAAAATAACAGCTCTTGTGGATCATCCAGGGGGTCAAAAATTGAAACAAAAGGAAAATAAGACAGGATAAAAATCAAAAGAACATCGGATGCTGTTAATCGGAAACAAAAACGGAAATTGTTGGAAAAGCTCAGCAGGTCTGGCAGCATCTGTGGAGACAAATCAGAGTTAACATTTCGGGTTGAGTTCCGAGGAAGGGTCACTTGACCTGAAACGTTAACTCTGATTTCTCTGCATAGAAGTGCCATAGCTGCTGAGCTTTTCCAACAATCTCTGTTTTTGTTTCGGAAAATAAGACAGCCTTCCCACTGGGGCACCAATCCAAAAACAAACGCATGTCAAGAGACAAAATGGAAATTTATACTATGGAAACAAAAATATTTATGAAAAAACACGATCATGAACTTATTCCAGATTATATTGAATTCAAATCTCACTGTCTTGCCATTGTGGGATTTAACCTGTCAACATCAGTACGTTCAGGCCTGGACTGTTAGTTTAGTAACAACAGCATGATATCACCGTGTCCCCAGTAAAACAACCCTCCACCAGTGTCCTCTTCCATGCCCAGTGAAGCAGTTGAGGTTACATCGTTGAATGATTTTAAGGCTAAGAGAGACTTTTGAACAGTAAAGGAATTAAGAGTTATGGTGAGAGGGTGGGTAAATGAAGCTGAATCCACAAAAAAAATCAGCCATGATATTATCGAATGGCAGAGCAGGCTCAAGAGGCCAGATGGCCTACTCCTGCTCTTATTTATTATGGTCTTATGTGCTGTCTCCTACTGTCATGCCAACCTTGTATCCAATTGGCAAGCTCACCTGAATCCCATGTGATCTAACGTTACTAATTAGTCCACCATGCAGAACCTTGTCAAAGGCTTCACTAAGGTTCAAGACAATCTTTGTCATAAAGGCTGAGGGGGTGAGGGAGGGACTTTGTAAGTTTAGGGTCCAGTCAGCTGGTGCTGTGGACAGAGACCGCAATTTGTGCCAAAATTGCAGACCATAAGACATAGGAGCAGATTAGGCCATTCGGCCTATTGAATCTGCTCCATCATTTGATCATGGCTGACATGTTTCTTAACTCCATTCTCCTGCCTTCTCCCTGTGCTCACAGAGGGTAGCATGATGGCTCAGTGGTTAGCACTGCTACCTCACAGTGCTGGGGACCCGGGTTCAACTCCACCCTCGGGTGACTGTCTGTGTGGAGTTTCTCTCTGTGTCTGTGTGGGTCTCCTCCCACAGTCTAAAGATGTGCAGGCTAAGTGGTTTGGCCATACTAAATTGCCTGTAATGTTCAGGGATGTGAAGATTAGTTGGGTTACAGCGGGGATGGGTCTGGGTGGGATGCTGCAAGGGTCAGTGTGGACTTGTTGGGCTAAAGGGCCTTTTCCCACACGGTAGGGATTCTATGTTTATACCACTGTCTTAATGACTTGGCCTCCACCATCCTCTGGCTGAAGAGATTCCTCCTCATTCAGTTCTAAAGGGTCATCCCTTCACTCTGAGCCTGTGCCCTCGAGTCCTAGTCTCTCCAACTTGTGGAAACATTTCTTCCACGTCCAGTCTACTCTTTTTAACTTTAAGTAAACAGAAAGTAAAGTCCCCTCGATACCGTCCAAATCAAACACTCTCAGTTCAGGGACAGCACGGGGTTAAATCCAGACTAGAGCTTCCTTACTGTTTTAAAACAGAAAGTAAAGTTTTCTCGACTCTTTTAAACTAAAAGGAAATGTCCTTCGACACTGTCCCCATAAAGCTCTCCACGGACAGGGACAGCGACAGATGCAGACCAAAGCTGCCTCTATTCGTTCGAATGAAAAGAAAACTGAAAGTAAAGTTCTCTTGACTCCAGCCCCATCAATCATGCCCAGGACAGGGACGGCAGGAAAGTTCAATTCAGAGTAAAACTCTCTGATCTTAAAACTAAAAGTAAAACTGAAAGTTCCCTCGACATCGTTCCCCTCAAAAACTCCCTGGGCACAGACAACATGGGGTTAAAATACGGAGTATAGCTCCCTTGGTTCTTTCAGGACGTCCAAAATAAAAATAATGAAACAGCCCCTGCTAGGGCACTGTACTGATATCAAACAAATAGACAGAGTTTTCCAGCACAGAAATACACCCTTCAAACCTGTCAATGCCAACTAGATATCTTAAATAAATCTAGTCCCACTTGCCAGCATTTGGCCCATATCCCTCTAAACCCTTCCTATTTACTTACCCATCCAGATACCTTTTAGATGTTTAATTGTACCTGCTTCCACTTCCTCTGGCAGTTGATTCCATACACCCTCTGCATGAAAAAGTTATCCCTTAGATCCCTTTTAAACTTTTCTCTCTCATCTCAAACCTATGCCTCCTAGTTTTGGACTCCCCTACCCTGGGGAAAAGACCTGGCTATTTGGCTATTCACCCTGCCCCTCATGATTTTATGAACCTCTAGAAGGTCACCCCTCAGCTCTGAAGCTCCATGGAAAGAAATCCCAGTCTATTCAGCATCTCCCCATAGCTCAAACCCTCCAACCCCGGCAACATCCTTGCTAATCTTTTTTGAACCCTTTCAAGTTTCACAACATCCTTCCCACAGCAGGGAGACCAGAATTGAACACAGTATTCTAAAAGTAGCCTCACCAATGTCCTGTACGGCCACAGTATGACCTCCCAACTCCTATTCTCAAAGCACTGACCAATGAAGGCAAGCGTACCAAACGCCTTCTTCATCACCTGTCCACCTGTGACTCCACCTTTAAGGAACTATGTACCTTGCACCCCAAGGCCTCATTGTTTGGCAAGACTCCCCAGGGCCCTACCATAAACTGTATAAGTCCTGCCCTGATTTGCCTTTCCAAAATGCAACACCTCATATTAATGTAAATTAAACTCTTATGTTCCACTCCTGGCTCATTGGCCCATCTGATCAGGTCCTGCTGTACTGAGATAACCTTTTTCACCGTCCACTACATCACCAATTTTGGTGTCATCTGTAAACTTACTTACCTCCTATATTCTCGTCCGGGTCATTTATATAAATGACAAAATGCAGCGGACCCAGCACCGATCCTTGCAGCACACCTCTGGTCACTGGCCTCCAGTCCGAAAAGCAACCCTCTACCCTTTCAAACAAAAGATGCAAACAGAAAGGTTAAGCCCCCCACCCCCCTGCCCCAACACCATCCCCATCAAACACTCCCATGAAAAGGACAGCACCAGGTCAAGAGCAAAGCTCACTCTACTCTTCCAAAGCAGAAAAGCAAAACTTCTCCAACTGGAACCAAGATAAAATTCCAGTGACTCTCTGGGGGAAAAAAACAAATAAACAAACAAAAAATGGCTTCTATTGACCAACCGCTTTTGGGGCAGGGACAATAGGGGTTGAAATGTGGAATAAACATTCCTTGACTCAGTCAAGCTCAAAGGAATCTAAAAATCAAACACCCTCAGCTCCGTCCCAATCGAACACTCCCAGGACAGAGACAACAATGGTCTAAAGGTCAGAGGGAAAGGTTCCTCTGCCCATTGCAAATGAAAATAAAGTTCCCCTTGCACCGTACCCATCAAGTTCTTCCAGGACAGTAACAACATGGGGTTAAAATAAAAGCCCTCTTGGCTCTTTCAAGGGGTCAAAGTTGATACGAAGGGAAAACAGTACAGCCCTCTTCCTGGGGAAATTATCCCTCTATTACCACCATCTCTCTCCTACGTTCAAGTAAATTTTGTATCCAATTGGCTAGCTGCCTCTGGATTCCATGTGATCTAACCTTGCTAACCAGTCTACCATGCGGAACCTTGTTGAACGCTTTACTGAAGTCCATATAGACAACGTTTACTGCTCTGCCTTCAACCTTCTTTGTCATGTCTTCAAAAAAATCAAGTCACTGAGACACGATTTCCCACGCACAAAGCCATGTCGACTATCCCTAATCAGTTCTTGCCTTTCTAAATGTATGTAAATCCTATCCCTCAGAATCCCCTCCAACAACTTAACCACCCCTGATGTCAGGCTCATGGCTCTGTAGACGCCTAGCTTTTCTTTACAGCCCTTCATAGTGGCACATCAGCCAACCTCCAGTCTTCTGGCACCTCACCTGTGCATGTTGATGATACAAATGTCTCAGCAAGGGGCCCAGCAATCTCTTCCCTAACTTCCCACAAAGCTCTGGGGACACACCTGATCAGGTCTCGTGGATTTACCTACAAGTCAAAGGGGAAACTTACACAACAAAAACTTTCTAAATTAAAATAAAGTTGTTGGACCCCATGTCCACTCTATCCAGGCCTGTCAGAAGCTCTGAAAACTCTGAGGAAAATAAGATTGGCAGAGGTGACAAATATGGGGAGGTAGGAAGGGGAGACAACAGATGAGCAATGATGAGGAGAAGGCAGGCAAACACATTCTCACGGGCAACAAGGAAGGCAGTTACATTGTGGTATTATCATGGACTGTTAATCCAGAGACCAAGGCAACGTTCTGCTGACCAGGGGTCGAATCCTGCCATGGCAGATGGTGGAATATGAGTTCAATAAAGATCTGGAATTAAAAGTCTAGGCATGAGCTTGAAAACCAATGTCAATTGGAGTAAAAACCCACCCAGTTTCACTAAGGCACTTCACAGAAGGAAATCTGCCATCTCCATGTGACTCCAGACCCACAGCAATGTGATTGTCTCTAAAATAATCCTAACAACCAATTTTAAAGGCCCATAGTGGGTCAGGAATGTAATTTCTCCACCACCTTCGCCAGGTTAATTAAAGATTGCCAATAAATTCTGGCCCAACCAGACACTCCCATAGCTCATAAATAAAACCACATGCTCCTTTTGAGAGAGGTGGGCATCACGGGATCGGGGGGAATGATACCGTATTTACCACCCCCACCCCATTTGTGATTTCATCTCCTCCCCTGTCCCTACCTTTTGTTTGATGGGCTTTGCATTCAGTTGGTAATTAGAAACATGGGGGATTTAGTGGTTGAGGACAGAGGAAGAGTAAGTAAAACGGATGAATCTTGGGTAGAAAAGATCACTTGGCCAGCGCCTAAAACATCTCTGAATATATCAAAAAAAGCTGGCCTTGCCAGCAGCATTTACCTCCTGGACAGAAAAAAACGACTTCTGCGTTTTTTTTTTTGTTCTTTATGTCTCTTGCTGCCCTCTGGACGCTGAATCTGGCTGTACTTCACATCACTCCCTCCACTTTGCTACATCAAACAGCTGGATGAGAGTCAATTTGATGGCGTGTCCCTATCGGAGTGGGTCACAGCTGTGCTAGCTCCTTCCCTTAACACCCACTTAGCCTCGTGTGGGTTTTCCAGCCAGGAATACTTCACTGGTCGATGAGCAGGAGCTGATTTCTCCTTCCTACCTATCAGCTCCCTTCAATCAGAGTTTCAACAAGGCACCACTCCCCACGGCAGAGCGAGTCTTCATACCAGTTTCAAACCTATTGTGTTTCTTGAGTGTTTTGCCTTCATTTCAGGTTCCCTCATATCCACTGGGAGCACAGTGAATGGTTTGCTCCTGCCTAATACTGTACAGAGGTCTGTTATAGAGTCATACAGTGTAGGAACAGGCCATTCAGCCCAAGAAGTCCACACTGCCCCTCCGAAGAGCATCTCAGCATGGTGGCTCAGTGGCTAGCACTGCTGCCCCTCAGCGCCAGGGTCCTGAGTTCAATTTCTCCTCCTTAGGCGACTGTGTGCAATTTGCACATTCTCCCCGTGTCTGCGCGGGTTTCCTCCGGGTGATCCGGTTTCTCATTCACTGTGTATTGCACAGGAGATGATACTGAGACACTGGAACATTGTCACTGTTCATGTACCCTGCCTGACCTGTGTTATTTACAGTATGTACAATAAAGCCCAGAGACAATGGACAAAGTGGCCTCCTGTGCTGCAATAAAAGGGAGTGTCAGGAAACCAACTCCCACTCTACCCCTGAGTTTGTGAAAAGAAATCTCATCAAACGCAAGAATCACGTTCTAGTTTTTATTAAGCTTCACACTGTAAAGAAAAACTGAAAACATACAGAGCACTTTAGCAGCATTGAAATCCCTTGGAGTGGCTTGCGCACACACACACACACGCACATGTTCACACTTTTTTTCACATTTCCACCACCAGGAAAAACATCCATGTGGCCAGGGAACCATTAACAAGCAAAGCCTGATGAGGACAATGCTTATGTGAAAAAAAAGTGAAAGGGAAGGGTATGGACTAAATTAAAAGATGGACACACTGTTCAGCGTGTGTATATCTATCCCCTAGCTCCCGCTAACAGACTGCCTCAAATTGACTTCTGGATCAACTCAACTGGGCAGCAAACCAAAAAACAACAATAAATTAGAAGATGAGACAAATGAAGTTAAGTCCACAGAAATAAGATATGCCAACAGAATGCTGGGCCTCACAGAGTCTATGTCAGTGAACTTGCTACAAATTATATCCTTCAGTTCCTTACTGGACCTGTTTAAAAACTGGGGATTGTCTGTGTGTGTCTCTGTGTGCATTCATGGAAATCATATAAAGTTTCCACTGTTTAATTGAATGGCCTCCAGAGCTCGACGGGTCTCTATGCCACTTTAAAAGTTTCCCCAGAAGCAGCGTGGTGGCTGGGGGGGGGGGGAGGGGGGAATATATGTGTGTGTGTGTGGGAGCGGACCAGAATGTAATTCCTGACCCTTGTTCACACAGTGAGGCACAGACAGTGAGCTGTATGAAGTGGGAGGAGGAGGGGTGTTAGGCTCTCACCTGCATGGTGACTCTTCTCCGCCTCGCAACTGGAGGCTTCAGTTTGGTAAAGGAAACAAGGGCTTGCATTTAGATAGCACGGCTTGCAATGTCAGTCCATCCCAGAATGCTTCATCGCCAAGAAAACACTTAAGGAGATGTAATCACTGTTGTATTGCAGGAAGCAGTCAATATGTGTGCACAGCAAGATCCAATGTCATAACGACCAGGTCATCTGACCCTTCATGATGTCAGTACAAGGTCAAGAGGCAGGATTCTGGGAAGCGGAGACCTGATCGTCTGTGAAAGAGTGTTACATCCACCCTCCACATCCAGACAGATACAGATGGAGCCTTGTCTGAATGATCAGGAGAGGAATTACAGATGGAGGGTAGGAGGAAGGGGTCTGACACCATCGTGAGAACTAGAGGAGGGAGCTAAAGAAATGTACAGCTGGCTGGAGCTGGACAAAACCCCAGTAGTCCCAACGGGAGGGACAAGGTCATGCAGAACAATCCTGGTGCTGTAGAGCTCAAGTCCAAAGTGCCCCTGAGTATGTAACACTCATTAGACCAACTCTCAATTTATCTGTGCACCACATCCCACAATATCCGATATTATTGATGGAGTGCAGATGATGGGTCACCAGATTAATCCCAACAATGAGAGGCTTCAATTACACCAACACTCATAGAACATAGAACATTACAGCGCAGTACAGGCCTTTCGGCCCTCGATGTTGCGCCGACCTGTGAAACCAATCTGAAGCTCATCTAACCTACACTATTCCCTTATCATCCATCTGTTTATCCAATGACCATTTAAATGCCCTAAAAGTTCGATCCTACATCTTATGGTCTAAGTAATGAGAGCTCATCAGAAAGGCATGGTGATAATCCTAGGATATTTTCATCCATATATCAGCTGGAAATGTCAGATCGGCAAACGTAGCCTAGGTGAGGTTGTCACTGCTGCTTTCAGATACTTTCTTAGGACATTGGTGAGGGTTCTTCTGGAATATTGCATCCCGTTCTAGGGGTCCAGTTATAGGAAGGATATTATTAAGCTGGAGTGGGCTCACAAGAGATTTACCAGGTAGGGAAGGTTTGAGTCGTAAGGATGGGCTGGATAGACTGGGACTTTTTCCACTGGAGCATAGGAAGTTGAGAGGTGACCTTCTAGAAGTTTATAAAATTAGGAGGGGTATATAGATAGAGTTAATGGTAGGTGTCTTTTGCCCTAGGATGTGGGATTTCAAGACTAGAAGGCACATTCTTAAGATGAGGAGAGCGAGATTTATAAAAAGCATGAGGGCCAAATTTTTTTTTTTTTTACACAGAAGGTGGTTTGTGTGTGGAATGAACTTCCTGAGGAAATGGTGGATGTGGGCACAATTACAATATTTAAAAGACATTTGGATAAGTACATGAACAGGAAAGGTTTTACAGGTACATGGGCCAGGAGCAGGCAGGGTGGGACTAGCTTAGTTTGGGATTACATTTGGCATGGACTGGTTGGATCGAAGAGTCTGTGCTATATGTCTTTATGACATGTTCTGGAGCAGACCAGGGAGCAGGCCTCTCTAGATTATGTAATGAGATAGGATGTCATAGAGAAGACACCCCTAGGTAGCAACAACCATAATATATTTGAATTTTGAATTCATCTGGAGGGAGAGAAGAGTAGGTCTGAGACTATTTTTAACATTTAAATAAGGGCACTTATGAAAGGATGAAAGCTGAGCTGGTGAAAGTCAATTGGCAAATGAGGTTAAAGGATCAGTCAACACAAATTCAGTGACCGAGATTTCAGGGATTTATCAGAATATTTCAGATATATTCAGAAAACTGAGTATGTACATTTGAAAGAGATGGACCCACCACCCATAGTTAATGGGAAATGTTAAAAATAGTACTACACTGAAAAGAAGAGCATATAATTGTATAATCTTTGCGAAGATGGGTGGCAGGTCAGAAGATTGGATAGAATATTAATTTTAAAAAAGATAAAGAATGAGTAAAATGTTAATAAAGAGGGAAAAATTAGAGTGTGAGGGATAGCTAGTCGTAAATAATAAAAACAGATGGTAAGAGAAAAGAATTAACCAAGTGAATGCCGGTCCTGGAGAAAGTCAGACTGGAGAACTAATAAAGGAAAATAAGGAAATGGCAGGTTAACTGAACAGATATTTTGTATCAGTTTTCACAACACAGGTTACATGTAACAACTCAGAAGCAGCAATAAATCACGATATGGAAGGAAGTCAGGAACTAAGGAAAATTACGATGACCAGAGAAATGGGGCTGAGTAAATTGTTGGAGCTTGAGTTTGACAAGTCCCTGGATCCTGACAGACTACATCCTAGGCTTTTGGAGAAAGTGTCTGGTCAGAAAAATGGTACATAAGTTTCAATTTTCCAAATGTTTCTTGATTCAGGGATGGTCCCATTGCATTGGAAAACAGTGAATATAATTTGTTTCTTCAAAAAGAGACAGAAAGCAGGAAGCAACAGATTAACAAGGTGAGGAGCTGGATGAACACAGCAGGCCAAGCAACATCAGAGGAGCAGGAAGGCTGGAGTTTTGGGCCTAGGCCCTTCTTCAGAAACAGGTCAGTTTGCTTAACATTGATCATAAGAAAAATATTAGAAGCCTTTATTAATGAAGTTACACCTGGGCACTTGGATAATTTTAAGGTGATCAGGCAGCGTCAACATGGTTTTGTGAAAGGGAAATCATGTTTAAATGATATATTGAAGTTATTTGAGGGGTAACATGTGATGTTGATAAAGGGAAACAGTAGATGTACTGTACTTAGACTTCCACAAGGCATTTGATAAGGTGCAAAGTTATTGAGGAAAATTAAAGGTCATGGCGTGGGGGGTAACAAGTTGCCATGGATAGAAGATTGGCTCGCTAACAGAGTACAGAGTAGGAATAAATGGGTCTTTTTGGGTTGGCAAAATTTAATGTGCCATAGGGAATGCTGCTGGGGCCTCAATGGTTTACTATTGACAAAAATTGGCTCAGATGAAGGGATGTAAGGTATGGTTAGCAAATTTGATAATGACACAAAGCCAGGAAGGAAAGTAAATTGTGAAAAGGACACAAGGTTACAAAAAGATGTTCAGGTTAAGTAAATGGGGAAAGATGTACCAAAATAAGTATAATGTGTGAGGATGTGACATCATCCACTTTGGCAGGAAGGAAAAAACAAAAGCACATTATTTTGATGGTGAGAGATTGCAGAGCTCAGCGATTTGGGTGTATCCATGTACGAACTGCAAAAGGTGAGCATGTAAGAACAGTAACTACTGAGGAAAGTTAATCGAATACTATCGTTTATTCTTAGAGGAATTTAATATCAAAGTAGGAAGGTTATACTTCAGTTATAGAGGGCACTGGTGAGACCACATCAGGACTATTGTGTACAGTACTGGTCTCCTTATTTTAAGTAAGCTTGTAAATGTATTGGAGGTAGTTTAGAGAAGGCTAACCAGGCCGATAGCTGGAATGGGTGGGTTGTCTAATGAAGAAAGTTTGGATGGGCTGAGTTTATATCCACTGGGGTTTAGAACAGTAAGAGGTTACTTAATTGAAACCAACAAGATTCTGAGGGGTCTTGGACATTGAGAGGATGTTTCTTCCTAAGGGGGGAAATCCAGAACGGGGGAGGGACTGTTTAAAAATCAGGGGGTCACATCTTTAAAACAGGCAGCAAGCAATTCTTTTCTCCCCCAGGTGAAATGTGGGGAGGTTTTGGAGCGCTCTTCCTGAAAAGACAGCGGAAGCAGAGTCCTTGAATATTTTTAAGGCAGAAGTGGGCAGATTCTTGATAAGGAAGTGGTTGAAAGCTCGTATGGGGAAAGTAGGAATATGGATTTGAGGTTGCAATCAGATTAGTCATAAGATTACTGAATGGTGAAGCAAGCTTGAGGGGCTGAACGGCCTACTCCTGATGCATATCTTTATGTGTTGATCAGATGGTTATATGGATCATGGAAATAGCCCTGCAAGGTTATGGTCAACCCTGACCTATACTCTAATCTTTTAGGGCAACATGGTCAGATCTCAATGGTAGTCAGCTTCATGTTAGTTCTTGTCTATTCCTCCCTCAAACCCCTCGCAACTCTTGGGCTAGAAAAAAAAAGGGTATTTTTTAATTCATTACAGGATATGGGCACCACTAGATGGGCCAGCATTTATTGCCCACCTCTAGTTGCCCCTTGAGAAGGCGGTGGTGAGCTGCCATCTTGAACCGCTGCAGTCCACGTGCTGTAAGTTGACCCACAATGCCTTTAGAGAAGAAATTTCAGGATTGTGACCCAGGGACACTGAAGGAATGGCGATACATTTCCAAGTGTGGGTGCATGTAGATTCGATGAGAGCTTTTAGTGGCGGTGTTCTTATGGATTTGCATTGAGGTTGCAGAGGTCATGGACTTTGAAGGTGCTGTCAAGGGAGGCTTGGTGAGCAGTGCATATTACAGATGATCCACAGTGCTGCCAGAGTAGATTAGAGGTGAAGGCAGTGGATGATGAAGGTGGTGGATGGGATGCCAATCAAGTGGCAGCGAGCTTCGAGTGTTATTGGAGCTGCATCCATCCAGGAAGCTGGGAAGTATTCCATCACGCGCCTGACTTGTGCCTCATAGGTGGTGGACAGGCTTTGAGGAGTCAAGAGGTGAGTTACTCACTAAGATTCCCAGCCTTTGGCTTATTCTTGTAGCTGCTATATTTAAATGGCTGGTCCAGTTCAGTTTCTTGTCACTGTAACCAATGAAGGGAAGGTCATTAATGAAGCAGCTGAAGATGGTTGGGCCTAGGACACTACACTGAGGAACTCCTGCAGAGATGTCCTGGAGCTGAGATGACTGACCTCCAACAAACATCAGTGTCTTCCTTTGTGCCAGGTACGGCTCTAACCTTTCAGTTCTGAAGAAGGGTTACTGGACCTGAAATGTTAACACTGCTTTCTCTCCACAAATGCTGCCAGACCTGGTGAGTTTCTCCAGAAATTTCCGTTTGTGTTTCAGATTTCCAGAGTCCGCAATTCTTTGTTTTATTATGTGACTCTAATCCTATTGTCATCAGCGACCCATTGCCCATTTCCAGGGGCCCAGTGGTCTAGTTCATGGCTTGTAACCTACAGAGTGAGAGCTGGAATATTCTTTGCTAAGTTGAGAAGTTTAATTCAGCACTTCAATAACTGTCCAGAAATAAACAGCTGGTTTCAGCTAAAGCAGCTGTAAAGTTGTTGTTTTGTTGAACAGACCTGTTGGGTTCTTTACATGTTGTTCAAAAGGCGGAAACCTGCTGTGTTTTCCCAATCCGTACCTATAGGTGACTCCAGTCCCATTTCAATACGGCTGAGGCCTAACTGTCATCTGAAACAGCTGAGACAGGACTCGCTTCACTGGGAGAAAAGAGGGTATCTCACTGTCAATCCTTCTCGGGGGTATAAAGGGATGGGATGAGTATAAAAGCTAGACTTTTCAACGATACCCACATCTCAAGAACCAATTAAAAACGGAAGGTTTAGGCTCATCACTGAATGGATTGTCCTTTGCACTCTCTTCAAGGTAGATGGAGCATTCACTTTGGGTTTCTGGATAAAAATGAAAGTGGTCTTGCCAGCACAAACTGATCCCAGGGATCACTGGGGCAAATGGCTTCTTGGCAGAAATGGTCCAAATGTCAAGGTATACCTGCTGCAATAGGTGGCAGCAATCGGTTTTCATATCTGGATGTGTTTGCTGTCATTGTTCACTCCCCATTGCTCCTGATGGTGTTGAATCTGCAGGGGCTTGCAAATATTCTTTGGGCTTCACTCAAGTGGTCACTCCTCTTGGAAAAGACCAGAAGACAACTTGCCTTTTGGCAGCTCCAGTAAATAACCACATCCAGGCACTCGGCCACTTTGCTGGGAAGAGGCTGCCCTGGTTGATTTTCCCCTCCCTGCCCTGGGGACTGAGGGAGAGGCAGCAATGAGAGCATCTTGGCGATTAAGCAGACTATGACTAGCTGGCTCAGGACACTCCGAGACATGGCTGGTCAGTTTGGCTCCGTTGTCAGCTCAAGCACCAAGCATGGCCCCCACTGAAAGCCAACACTTAAAGGCCTTCCTCACCTCTGCAGTGACTGCACCTCGCTGCCCTGTCATCAACAAGGCTGGCACTCCCCTCTGGCAACTTGCTCACGCAGACATAAGGGTCAGGGCTTTCTCCAATCAACAGCTCCTGGATTTCAAGGCAATCCTTGGACACGGCTTGGCGCTGATTCGCAGACAGCTCCGAGCTGCAGTGAGGACACATCCGAGACCCGGAGATATCACAGGATATGGCTGCAGGTGGTCCAGCCTCCAGGCTGTCAGGTGGGATGTAGAAAGACTGGGGGGGCTCTCGAACAATTTGGCCCCCACCATCCTGCAGCATGTTGCCCACGAGCTCGGAGGGGTCCGCCAACTGACGTCTCCTGGGAATGTCCAGAGGGGAGCACACACAGCACCTGGTAATGCTGGGAACCCGACAGGCTGCAAGCTGGTCGGCTGCGTGAGTCTGTCGAAGATGCTGCCCTCCTATTGGATCAGCCTGGCTCAAACCGACACACTGGGCCTCCGAGGCTCGGAGAGGTCTCGTGGGGTGAAACTGGGCAGGCCCAGAAGTCTCAGCTGTCGGGTAGGGCAGTTTCTCCTTATCTATATGCTTCAGCTCAATCTCCACAGGGGGGTCACTTTCCTTTCTCCGGCTGGTGGAATTCCCATTCAGGAACTTGCCATATTTCACGGATGAGGTGCCGTCTAACTTCTGATAGTTTTTTTCTAATGGTTTGCCCTCTGGATACAGCTGGCTGGTCGCATCCAGTACACCACCATGTTTCAAGGAGGCTTTTGGGTCTCCTGCACCGAAATCTGCCCTGTCTCTAATCTTCAGGTTCTTACTGTCTGATGGAGACTCAATCAGAGTTGATTTGGGGATAAAGCTCAAGGACTGGGGTCCAGTTTGACCCGGAGACAATTTGATGTGAGATTCCGATAGTGCCCTTTGCATCATGGACTGGTCCAGGACCAGCAGAGAATCACATTGCCCCGTCTCCCCACTGGGATTGGCCGTGTTGAGCAGCCTCGGAGAATGTGTGTAGCCCAAGTTGCCGGCGATAGCAATATCGGTGTAGTCGCGGTACAGGTCAATGCTGTCTGGTGGAAACATCATGGAGGTGGACAATGGATCGTTGGTGGTGTCCGACTCTCTATCCTCGAGTGGTCCTACCTGCAGCCCGTGGGTTCCCTGGTGGTTGGCAGAGTGTGGCAAGGGTGAGCTGGGCAGCTCAGACTCGTCAAGGCCTCCCTCACAACTCAGGGCTGACTTTGTGGGTCCTTCATTCGCTGGAGCAGACCATTCACTGAGATTTCTAGATCGAGTTTTCATTGCGATCAAGTGTTTGATGCAGTCGGCCTGATTGAGAGACATGCAAGATCTCATCTGCACAATGTCTTGACAGCTACTGTGCATGGCTTGCTCCAGAGTCTCCTGCATCAGCTCACACTCAGCCCTGGCTAAGAAACATTCAAACCCAAGTTGGCCAATGTCTTCTTTGCTGACCTGCTTGGAGATCACATATTCACTGGTTCCTTTCTGAGTGTATCCCAAATTCACCAAGACCCCTTGAAGGACCTCAGGAGGAAAAACCGGCTCAATGAAGTAGACAAAGGCTCCTGTGAAAGTCTGAAATAAATAGGATGAAATTAGCTTTTCAAGGAAAAATAATCAAAAGTTTTACCTCCAATAACTTCCCTTCCACTCCCAAGGGACCCCTCCTGCCTCTCCCAATCCTAACCAAAGAACATGAGCAAAAAATTATCCAGCCCCTTGAATCTGCTAGACCATTTAATAAGGTAATCTTTGATCATAACTCCACTTTCATTCCCAATCCAGGAAGTTACAGTCCGGGAGGCACTGGCTTAGTGATGTTATCATTAGACTATTAATCCGGAGACCCAAGCCATGTTTTGGGTGACCTGGGTTTGAATTCTACCACAGCAGACAGCGGGATGTGAATTCAACAAAAATCTGGAATGAAGATTCTAATGCTGATTGTCTGGAAAACCCATCTGGTTCATTAAATATCCTTTAGGGAAGGAAAGTGCCATCCTTACCTAGTCTAGCCTACATGGGACTCCAGACCCACAGCAATGTGGCTGAATCTTAACTGCCCTCTGGGCAATTAGGGATGGGCAATAAATACTGGCTACAGCTTATCATCATATTTAATAAAAAGGCTAAAGCTTCCCATGGTATCAAAGAATTACAATCCCATCATGTCAGTCCAAAATGGTCAACCCCTTAACTTCAGATTTTCCAGTCAGGGAAAAACACTCTCAGCATCTCAGCTTGGAACTTCAAGCAATGATTATTAATAAAAGAAAAAATGCTGGAGTAATTAATGGGATCAAACTCTCAAATTTCCTGGATTTAATGGTCTATGCCTTTGAGCCCTAAAAGAGTTGGCTGCAGAGATAGTGGATGGGCAGCTTATGATCTTCCAAAATTTCCTAAATTCCAGAATCTTCAAAATTTCAATGAGATCGCCTCTCAGTCTTGGTAATTCCAGAGACCAGAGGACTACTCTATTATAGCCATTTCTTATAGGAAACCTTCTTACCACAGGAACCAATCAAGTGAACCTCCACTGAAATCCCGCTGCAGCAAATAAGACATTGGGTGCCAGCTTTTTGCGACTTATACACACAGACTCCCAAATCCCTCTGTGCTGCAGCTTCCTGCAGTCTTTCTCCATTTAATTAACATTTAGCTTCTCTGCTCTTCCTGCCAAAGCGCATAACCTCACAATTTCCTATATTGTATTCCATCTTGTTTAACCTCTGCAGACTGTATGTCACTCTCACTACCTGTCTTCCCACCTACTTTCTTATCACCTTGGCTTTGGTACATTCGCTTTCCTCAAAATTATTAATATATATTGTAAACAATTGTGGTCCCTGCACTGATCCCTGTGGCATTCTAGTAGTTACATTGTACATCCTTCTTAAGCACAGAGACTAAAACTGTACACATCAGTGTGGTCTCACCAAAGCTCTGCAAATTGAACAAGACTTCCAGACTCCTTTCAATCCTCTTACGATAAAAGCCAACATCTGATTCACTTCCCTTGCTGGGGAAGTGCTTGCAAGTTAACTTTTATGATGTTTGTACAAGGACTCCCAGAGCCTTCTGAATAACAACTGTTAATAGTTTCTCACGGTCTAAAAAAAAGTCTTTGTACTTTCCTGAGCTAAGTGAGTAAGGTTATATTTCCACACATGATGCTCCAACCACCATCTTTTTATCCACTCAGGGAACTGACCCATAACTCATTACAAACTTACTGTAGCCTCCTCACAACTCATATTCGAACTTAACCTTGTGTTATTAGCAAACTTGGATACAATACACTTGTCCCCTTTACCTAAGTCATGTCTATAGATTGTAATTAGTAAGACCCCAGCATGCTTTCTTGCTGCACCCCAGTATTCACACTGCGCCAACTCTAGAATGATCTATTTAATCCTGCTGTCTGTCTGTTTACCAAACCCCTTTCTGCGCACCACATTATTCCCAACTCCATGAATCCACATCCCTATGCAACTCCCATGTGGCACCTGATCAAATATCAAATCCAAATATACTACATACCCTGGTTTCCCTTATTTACCCTGCTAGTTATTTCCTTAAAAACACAAATGGTTTCAAATCATGTCCATTTGATAAAATCTCACTGATTCTGCTTAATCCTATAATCTTTTCTAAGTATCTTTCTACCACTTCCTTAATAGCATGTTCTATTTTTTTTTCCAATGATCGATGGCTTTATGGCCTGTAGTAGTCCAACGTTTTTTAGACTGCAAGACCATAAGACATAGGAGCAGATGTAGGTCATTCAGCCCATCAAGTGTGCCCTACTAACAGCATGGCTGATATGACAATCAGCAACACCACTTTCCTGCCTTAACCCCATAACACTCGATTACATTCCCAGTTTCAAGTTTGAGATAGATAGATTGTATGTAAGGTTCCAGAGAAGATCTGTAGCTCGGATTGTGGTTGTTGAGGTTGGTTGGCTCGCCGAGCTGGTTTGTTGTTCTGTAGACGTTTCGTTACCGTGCTTGGTAACATCCTCAGTGCAGCCTCCGATGAAGTGTCGGTGTATTTTCCTGCCTGCTTTTTAAACTCTGGGGTCTGTTGAGATGGATTGCCTCACTTCCGGGTTTCCTCTGTAGTGGAATGTATATGGGGTCGAGTTCAATGTTTTTATTAATAGCACGCTTCGTGGAGTGCCATGCTTCCAGGAATTCTCGTGTTTGTCTCTGCCTAGCCTGTCCCAGGATCTTGGTGTTGTCCCAGTAGAAGTTCATGGTTCTCCTCGTCCATGTGGATAGAGATGAGTGAGTATTAGTCATGTCTTTTTGTAGCTAGTTGGTGTTCGTGTACTCTTGTTGTTAGTTTCCTTCCTGTTTGTCCTACATTGGACAAACCAGTTGAGCGAGCCAACCAACCTCAACAGATTGTATGTAATTAATGACCCAACCTTTACAGCCCTCTGTGGTTAAGAATTCCACAGATTTACTATCCTCTGAGTGAAGAAATTCCTCTTCATCTATGTTAAGTATATGACCCTTATTCTGAGATTATGTCCTCTGGACATAGTCTCTCCCACAAGGAGAAACAACCTCTCTGCAACTACCCTGTCAAGTCCTTAAGAGTCTTCCATGTCTCAATAAGGTCACCTCTCATTATTCTAAGCTCCAATGAATACAGGCCTAACCTACTCAACCTCTCCTCATAAGATAGTCTGTCCATGCCTGGAATCAACCTTTTTTTCCCCTTTACTAATAGTAATTATTTTAATTTCTTCCTTTCCAGTGGACTTTTGGTTCACTGCTATTTCTGATTTGTTTTCTTTTGCAAAGCCAGACACAAACAATTATTCGGTGTCTCTGCCACTTCCTTATTCCCCATTAAAATTTCTCCCCTCTCTAAGAGGCTTTTGATGACTTTTGCTACTCCCTTCCTTGTTTACATATTTGTAGAAATAAAGTGTTCACTAATCCACAACAGGGTCCCGCTCCAGGAATGCATTGATTTTGATACTTGTTTTCAAATCTCTTCAAAATTTGTTCCTGTTCCTATCTCTTAAACATCCTCCAGTCCGAAAGCCCACTGTGATGTTTGTGTATTTCCCCTTCAGGCTTCATGTGCATGCACCGTATTAATTGTTCCACTGTTGAGAAGCCTGTTCCTTGTTCTGGTTGAGCTTTCAGTAAAGTAAGTCTAAACCAGAATGTGTCGATTAGAATAATTGATTCACACACAGAGGGCAAAACAGAGAGGGAAAGAAAAATGGGATAAAAAAAAAAGTGGAAAGAGACAAACAATAAAATTCTGGTGTCCCTGCTATAGGGAAGATGTTAAACTTGAAAAGGAGCAGAAAAGATTTAGAAGGATGTTGCCAGGGTTGGAGGGTTTGAGCTATAGGGAGAGGCTGAATAGGCTGAGGCTATTTTCCCTGGAGCGTTGGAGGCTGAGGGATGACCTTATAGAGGTTTATAAAATCATGAGGGGCATAGATAGGGTGAATAGCCAAGGTCTTTCACCAGTATGGTGGAGTCCAGAACTTGAAGGCATAGGTTTAGGGTGAGAGGGGCAAGATTTAGAAGGGACCTAAGGGGCAACTTTTTCACACAGACGGTGGTGCATGTGTGGAATGAGCTGCCAGAGAAGGTGGTGGAGGCTGGTACTAATACAACATTTAAAAGGCAGCTGAATGGGTATATGAATAGGAAGGGTTTAGAGGGATATGAGCCAGATGCTGGCAAATGGACTAATAGATTAATTTGGGATATCTGGTCAGCATGGACAAGTTGGACTGAAAGGTCTTTTTCTGTGCTGTACAATGTTATGACTCTATTTTTTAAGTCTTCCAGAAATAATTAATTTCTTGAGTTACAAGGCGCCAAACAATTCAGAAGTGGCTCTGGCTCTGTTCCTGAGGCTCATACAATTATAGTATCCCTACCATGTGGAAATAGGCCCTTTGGCCCAACAAGTCCACAATGACACTCAGAACATCCCACCCAGACCCATCCCCCTAATCTACACATTCCCAAACACTCTGGGCAATTTAGCATGACCAATCCACCTAACCTGCACATCTCTTTGGTTGCTGTTCAATGACCTCCCGTGAAAAGCCCCTGTGTAGAAAGCAAAACAGCTAACAGTGAAGAAGTAAACAGCATGTAGAAAAAAATGAGCCAATGACCACAGATGCTGGAAATCCGAAATAAATACCGAAGTGCTAGAGACCATTTAGCAGGTCAGACAGAATTAACAGCTCGGGGCGGTGACCTTTCTTTAGAACTGCGTTCCAGAGAAAAGACATTGAGCTAAAATAAGAACAGTGATCCTATTTCCTTCTTGGTTAGATTTTTTTAAAGGTATAGCTGGGGTTGATATACACAACAATGAGGTGATCTGCCTTTAATATGCTTTTAGTGATGTTTGTGAGGAAAAACTCCTCTGTCCTTAGAATAGATCCTGTTGAATGGGACCTGAACAGGCACAGAAATAAGAACAGAAGGAGGCCATTCAGCCTCTCGATTTTGCTCTGCCATTCAACAGGATCATGGCTGATCTGACACTCCTCACATTCACTTTCCTGCCCTTTCTCCATTACCCTTGATTACCGACTGACCCATCAACTTCAACCTTAAATATACAAAAGGACTCTGCCCCCACAGCTGTCTGTGGCAAGGAGTTTCAAAGACTCCCAGCCCTCAGAATAAATTCCTCCTCATCTCAGTCTCAAATTGGCACTCCTTTATTCTGAAGCTGTGCCTTCTGGTCCTAGACTCTTCCAGGCACAGCCCCAACCTGTTTAGCTTTTGCTTGCTTCCTACCAGGGATCTTCCCAGTGAACTTTCTCTGAACTGCCTCCAATGAAATGATATCTTTCCTTAAATAAAGGGACCAAAACTGCTCATAGAACTCCAGATGTGGTCTCACCAGCACCTTGTACAGTTGCAGGAAGACTTCCCTACTCTTACACTCCAACCCCTTTGAAATTATCCTGACTCTCTGGATTATTAGTCCATTGACAGTGCCACTATACCACTGCCTTCCCAGCTTTTAGACCTCCCAGCCACAGGGAGCATCCTTCTTGTATCAAGCACGTCACAGCCTGTAGAGTTGCATATGTTCGAATGAGCTCAACTCCCCAATTCTTCTAAGCTCCCACTGAATGAAAGGACAGCCAGTCTATTTATAATATCCCAGGAATTAGTTTGTTGAACTTTTGTTGCACTCCCTCCATAAAGGAGGCTGAAACAGGACTCAACTCTCTGGGTGTGGTCTCACCAAGACTCCACATGACTGCAGCAAGACATCTTGACAACCATAGGCTTGTGTGATGCTACACCTCAGCCTAGGAACAGGCTGGCATTCAGTGATACAACCAAAGGGAATATCCTCATGTTTAGTTTGAACAAAGAGGCCGTTGTGAATATTTTACCAATGTCATTGTTAAATTCTTTTTAAGCTGTTTCTCTACAAAAAAAAATTCTCAGCACATGAGAATGAAGAATGGGAGATGACCTTATTGAAACTACAAGATTCTTAGGAGACTTGACACGGTAGATATGGAAAGGTTGCTTCCCCTTAGGGGAAAGTCTAGGACCAGAGGGCATCAACTCAGATTAAGGGCGTCGCACATTTCAGATGGAGATGAGGAGGAATTTCTGCTCTCAGAGAGAATGAAGCTGTGGAATTCTTTTCCGCAGAGGACTGTAGAGGCTGGGTCATTCAGTATATTCGAGGCTGAGATAGACAGATTTTAATCAGTAAGGGAATCAAGGATTATGAGGAAAAAGGCAGGAAAGTGGAGTTGAGGATGATCAGCTCAGCCATGATCTCATTGAATGGGGGAGCAGACTCAATGGCCTACTTCTGCCCCTACGTCTGATTGTCTTTATATTAATTCCCACATCATTGGGGAATTAGGGTTGGGCAATAAATACTGGCCCAGTTGGTGCAGCCCACATCCTGTGAGTAAGGACGAAAGGGGTGATATAAGTGCTGCCGAGGGAGGGTGCAGCACTCCTGGGAAATGTCTTGACTAAGAGAGTGATGAGAATGTGGGAGGGATGCCCTCTAAGGGTAACGAGATGAATGTATGAGAGATAAGAACAGAAAGGCCTGTTGTGGTTTATGAAGGTAGAATGGCAGGGATACTGTGTTCCGCAGAACACCAGAACAAATTAGTTAGGCCGAGAGGTTTATTTCCTGTTCCTTAACGGCTGCAGTTTGTAAAAGGCTTTGATTAAACAGAGAGGCTGCTAAGGGGTTAGTTAAGAGTTAACTACAATGGTGTGGTTTTGAGTCATATGTTGGATTGGACTGGGTAAAGACGGCTGGGTTCTCACCTGGAGGATAACCGTGAACTAGTTTCTTGTCCTGAAAGAACAATTTTGAAAGCCTCTGGTAACAGTGACCTTGTTTTTTTTAAATTTCATTTTTTTTTTAATACATACTTGGGATTGTCATAAAATTGACTGGATCATGATTGAATCTTCAGTCTCAGCTGCTGTGTGACTTCAGTCCCACACCAACACAGATTGTTTTTCCCCCACTTGCGGGATGTCGGCATCACTGTCTGGGTCAGAATTTATTGCCTGTCCCTAGTTACCCTTTTAGAAGGTGGTGAGCTGACTTCTGGAACCGCTGCAGTCAGACCCGCAATACCCCTAGGGAGAGAATTCCAGGACTTCAGCCCAGCCACAGTGAAGGATTGGCGACATATTCCCAAGACAGGATGGTGAACGGCTTAGAGGGGAACTTGCAGGGGGTGGTGTTCCCATGTATCTGCTGCCCTTGTCCTTCCAGATAGATGTGGTTATGTGTTTGTAAGGTACCAGAGGGATCCTTGGTGACTTACTGTGCCACATCTTACAAACAGTACACACTGCTGGTGCTAAGCATTGATGATGGAGTGGGTATTAAGGTGGTGGATGTGGTGTCAATCAAGCGGGCAGCTTTGTCCTGGATGGTGTCAAGCTCCCAGAGAGCTGCTGGGGCACTCATCCAGGCAAGTGGGGAGTATTCCATCACACTCCTGACTTGTACCTTGTAAAATGATAGACAGGCTTTGGGAAGTCAGGAGGTTGAGTTACTCACTGTGATATTTTTATCCTATGACCTACCTTGGTAGTCACAGTATTTAAGTGGCTAGTTCAGTTTTGTGTCAATATTAATATATGGGATATATGGGATCAACATGGGATAGTGTAGGGGGATGGGCTTAGATTAGTTCACAGGGCAGCGCAACATCGAGGGCCGAAGGGCCTGCTCTGCGCTGTATTGTTCTATGTTCTAAACCCAGGATGCTGATTCACTAATGTCCCTGAGGGAAGGAAACTGCCATCCTTACCTGGTCTGGCCTACATGTGACTCCAGACCCACAGCAATGTGGTTGGCTCTTAACTGCCCTCTGGGCAATTAGGGGTGAGTAAACCAGATGGGTTTTCCTGACAATCGACAATGGGTTCATGGTCATCACTAGTCTCTCAGTTCCAATTTTTATTGGCTTCAAACTCTCCCATCCACCACAACAGGTTTCAAACCTGTCTCCCTAGAACATTACCTGAATCTCTGGATTAATAGTCCAATGATAATACCGCCACGTCATTGCCTCTTCTTTTAAATTCCCTCAAGTATAAGGATGAGGAAGTTATGCTGCAGTCATACAAAACCCTGGTTAGACCCCACTCGGAGTACAACGAGCAGATGTGAGCCCCACATCTTAGGAAGGATAGATTGACCTTGGAGGGAGTACAATGTAGGTTCACAAGAATGATACCAGGACTTCGGGGGTTAAGTTATGAGGACAGTTAATACAAATTAGGCCTTTATTGTCTAGAATTTAGAAGGTTAAGGAGGTGATCTGACCAAAGTCTTCAAGATATTAACCTGGAAAGACAGGGTAGATAAACTATTCCCACTGGTTGGGGATTCCAGAACTAGGGTCTTAGTTGGAGAATTAGGGCCAGACCATTCAGGAGAGATAAAAACCAAAAGAACTGCGGATGCTGTAAATCAGGAACAAAAACAAAGTTGCTGGAAAAGCCCAGCAGGTCTGGCAGCATCTGTGGAGGAGAAAACAAAGTTAACGTTTCGGGTCCGGTGACTCTTCCTCAGAACTGATGGTGGCTGGGAAAATGTCAGTTTATATGCAGAAAATAGGGAGGTGGGTGGGGTAGGGAGTAACCAATAGGATAGAGCCCAAAGAGAGAGAAAGACAGTTGGACAGACAAAGGAGTTGCTAACGATCAGGCTGGGAGGGTGAATAGTTGTTAATGGGGACTGTTAGTGACTAACAACAGGGGGTGTGTAGTGGCAGGCTATGTGGTAACAAGGCCTGGTGTGTGGGGTGGGGGGCTGGGACATGGGAGAGTTTAGGCAGTTCAGGAGAGATATTAGGAAGCACTTCCACACACAAAGGGTGGGAGAGGTTTGGAACTTTCTTCCACAAACAGCAGTGGATGCTAGATCAGTTGTTAATTTTAAATCTGAGAGAGGTGAATTTTTCTTAAGCAAATATGTACCAAATATATGTCAAATGCAGGTATATGGAATTAGGCCAGAGATCAACCACAATTTCACTGAAATGCAGAACAGGGTCAAGGGTCTTAATGGCCTACTCCTGTTCCTATGTTCATTGCCTGATGTTTATGTGACATGAACGTTACTTGCTACTGGTCAGCCCAAGCCTGGATAATGTCCAGGTCTTGTTGCATTTGAACATGGACTATTTCAATATCTGAGGAGTTTTGAATGGTGCTGAAACATTGTGTAATCATCGGCGAACATCCCCAATTCTGTCCTTATGATGGAGGGAAGGTCATTGATGAAGCAGCTGAAGATGGTTGGGCCTAGGACACTACCCTGAGGAACCCCTGCAGAGATGTCCTGGAGGTGAGATGACTGACCTCCAACAAACACAACCATCTTCGTATCAGCCAGGTATGACTCCAACCAGCGGGAGAGTTCCTCTGCCCCTTCAAGTCCCACTGACTCCAAACTTGCTAGGCTGCTTGATGCCACACTCGGTCCAATAAAAGAGGAGGAAGAATGCAGGATCAGCTGCTCGAGTCTGCTCTGCCATTCAGTGGGACCATGGCTAATCCAACATTGCTCACATCCACTTTCCTGTCCTTTCCCATAATCCTTGATTCCTCTACTGATCAACAATCTCTCTATCTCAGCCTTAAATATACACATGGATTCAGACCCCACAGTTCCCTGAGTTCCAAAGACTCTCAACCCACTGAAAGAAGAAATTCCACCTCATCTCAGTTTTAAATTGAAACCTCCTTATTCTGAGACTCACTCATGAGGAGAAACATCCTCTCAGCATTTACCCTGGAGCCCCTTAAGAGTCCGATAACTTTCAATGAGATCACCTCTCATTCTCTAAACTCCAGTGAATACAGACCTAAACCTGTTTAGCCTTTGCACATAAAACAATCCCTCCATGCTTAACTCTTAGCTTTCCTCCTTTTGTTGAGCAACAGTCTCCCATGAGATGTTTTATTTCATGAAGAGAGTGCTAAATAAAGACATTGTTGTTGCAATGGCATTCATATGAGAATTGCAGTATCAGCTTCCCAGGAGAACAAGAGTTACATGATAAAAACACTCACACTTGGAGTTGAACAAGGTCAGAGGGATTCCAGGCCCCACATTCGGACTAATTTTTAGGCTCTGGTGTTGCTCCAGGGTTTAGTGCTGGAGAATGTTTGGGGTGGGTCTATGTCAGGACCTTCCAGGGGAGGGTGTGGTCATCGCTATATTCCCTCTAACTTCACCAGCTGCTGTGTAGACCTTTAAAGGGAAAGTGTTAGCACAGACCCTCTGAATGGGCTAGAGGGAATGTTGGGAAGTGTGTTGGGGGGGCGGGGTTGTGTAGAAGCTGGGGCCAAGAAGTACAAGAGCAGACCATTCGGCCCATCAAACCATTCAACGCTATCTCGGCGGATCTTTTGTGGCTATGGACTGGATGGGCCAAATGACCTTTTCTGTATTGTATGATTTGATGACCTCGGAATTCAACTCCACTTTCCCACCTACTCTCTGCCACCCCCACCCCAGATTTCCTGAGACCCCCCCCAAAACCAATCCCAGCCTTAAATATATCCAAGTCTGGAGCCTGCCCAACCTCCGGAGGTAAAGGATTCCAGAGTTCATAACCCTCTGAGTGAAGTTCATCTCAATGTTGTATTTCCGAATCCTCCAAGCAGAATGTTTGTATCAGTGACGCTCAGTTATAATTTTGAAAATGAAGCGGGGGGAGGGGGGGGAGGTGTGTGCTCTTTGTGGAGAGGTGAAGCGGGAAGAAATTGAGGGAATTGCAAGGAAATTGAAATCCGGAGTAGGTCCCTTCGTCAGGTTAACCTGATAGTGTCAGCCCGGAGATAATGTTTCACCCCAGATCTAATGACCGACCCCATTCCCTCCTCCACCCAAACCCTACTTCCCCAACCACAAACAGACCTTGATCGACTTGATCTCCTTTCTCCAGGGCCACAGATACAGGTTGATGGAGATCAGCTCCAGCAGCCCAAAGGCTTTACCTAGGGCCCCGAGAGGCTGCTCCCTCATCCCCTCTCCGCCCCTGGCTTCGACAAACTCCTGGGCCAGGCGGTAGAAATCCAGCTGCTGGAAGCGCTGGCACGGAGCGGGCACCGAATCGAGAAACTCCCTGCCTCGGCGGAGCTCTTCAGCCCCGGTGCAGGGAGACAGGCTGCCGGCGATGAAATCCTTCTGGTGGAAAGCCAGGAACTTTTGGTAAACTTCTGCCTTGCTACAGCCGCCCATGTTGCAGGAGGGAGGACCCGGGGGGGAATCCCCCCCCCCCAACGCCGCCGCCAGATGGATACAGTGTGTCAGTTTCCTGAAATGTACCAGGCTCTGCGCTACACTGTATCCATCAGCCGCTCGCTTTCATTCAACTTTCCAGCTCAGTGGGGAAGTTTACTCCTCTCTGTCTCTCTCTTCCATCCCAACTGCAAGGCAAAGGCAAACTGAAAGTGTCCTTGCGCAATGCTACATTTGGGGCCCGATCACTTCACTGTTTCACTGCTGGCGTTGCTCCAGGAAACTGGCTCGGGAGGGCACGATATTTCTTTTCTTCTTTCCTTTCAGGGGAGGTGGTGATGTGGTCCCACAGAGCTCGCGATTTACAGAGATCCCCGTCATGTCCTGGGGACTAAACACAGCTTGCTGGAGACACTCAGCAAGGGGAGGCAATGGTCTAGTGGGTATTATTGCTGGACTATTAATCTAGAAACAAAAACAGAAGTTGCTGGAAAAAGCTCAGCAGGTCTGGCAGCATCTGCAGAGAGAAATCAGAGTTAACCTTTCAGGTCCGGTGGTCAAACCCGAAGCATTAAGGCTGATTTTTCTGCACAGATGCTGCCAGACCTGCTGAGCCTTTCCAGCAACTTCTGTTTTTGTTTCTGATTTACAGCATCCGCAGTTCTTTCGGTTTTTAAACACAACAAAGGCTGCGGGCGTGGGGGATGGGGGCGGGCATGGTCAGAGAATGTAAGGGGGGAATTAAAGTGTAGACAAGACGTACTCAGCTTCAGAAATTTTTGAAGTGAGGCTGGAAAGTACCTGAGCAGAAAGTGAGGTGTAGTTTCTTGAGGTTGTGTTGTGCTTGTTTGGAACATTGTAAATGGCCCCGGATGGAAATATTAGGACAGGATCAAGGCAAAAAGATAGTGCCTAAAGCCTGGTAACTTTTATGTTGGTGGGTCTGGCACAGGTCGTGGTGAGGTGTTGGCAGAGCAGGTGTTGGTGAACCAGCTCAGGGCTTAGGACCCACTGCAGATATGGCAGAACAAAGATGGACTCCCTTTCAATTATATCTCTTTATTCTTAAACTGTACAAAGTGGTGCTGGATTGTGGTGACAGTTAAAACTTTTCACTGTATTTTACTGAATTATTCACTGTAAAATGTAAATGACAATAAATCATTCAAATCATTTCAGATGTGGTTTATTGAAATGGCAAGCAACTGGGAGGTCAGGGTCATTCTTACAGAGAGAGGGGAGGTGTTCCACAAAGCAGGCACCCAGTCTGTGTTTGGCCTCACCAATGGAAAGGAGGCCACAGTGTCAGAAGTGAATGTCCTGGGGACTGTGGTTTGAATTCCGTCACAGCAGAAGGTAGAATTTGAATTCAATACCAAATTAAACATCTAACGAAAAAAGCAAAATACTGCACATGACTGGAAATCTGGAATGAGAGCAGAAATTGATGGAGAAACTCAGCAGGTCTAGTAGCATCTGTGGAGAAGGAGAAACAGAGTTAACATTTTGAGTCCAGTGTGACTCATCTTCAGAACTAGAATTAACAACCTCTTCAACTTTTGCATTGGGCTTCTGTGAATTTACTGTTGAATTTTTCCAGCAATTTCTGTTTTTAAATTTAATGGTGACCATGGAACTATTGTTGATTGTTGTAAGAACTCATCTGGTTCACTAATGTCCTTCAGGGAAGGAAATCTGCCATTCTGAGGAAGGGTCACTGGACCCGAAACTCTGTTTTTCCTTTCACGGATGTGGGCCAGACCTGCTGAGCTTTTCCAGCAACTTTGTTTTTGTTGTTGTTGTGAAGGGAAATCTGCTGTCCTGACCCGCTCTGGCCTACATGTGACTCCAGACTTTCAACAATGTGGTTGACTCTGAGCTGCCTCGAAAATGCCCCAGCAGGACAGTCAGCTGAATCCACGAGCAATTAGGGATGGGCACTAAATGCTGACTCGGCCAGTGATACCCACATCCCATGAGTGAATAAAAAAGAAATCCATCGTCCTTCTTCACAACTGAAGCAATTCTGAAGAATGGTCACACTGGGCCCGAAATGTTAGCTCTGTTTCTCTCTCCACAGATGCTGCCAGGCCTGCTGAGTTTCTCCAGCAATTAGAGATAAAAGGTACTGCAGCAATTTCTCCAGCAATTTCTGTGTTTTATATATAAATAGAATCATAGAGTGACAGAGATGTACATCTTGGAAACAGACTTGTTGGTTCAACTTGCCCATGCCGACCAGATATCCTAAATACATCTAGTCTCATTTCCCAGCATTTCCCTCTAAACCCTTCCTACTCATATACCCATCCAGATGCCTTTTAAATATTGTAATTATATCACCGCTTCCTCTGGCAGCTCACTCCATACATGCACCACCCTCTGTGTGAAAAAGTTGCCCCATTTTAAATCTTACCCCTCTTACCTTAAACCTATGCCGTCTAGTTTTGGACTCCCTAACCCAGGGGAAAAAAACCTTGTCTATTTATCCTATCCATGCCCATCATGATTTTATAAACCTCTATAAGGTCACCCTTCAGCCTCCAAAGCTCCAGGGAAAATAGCCCCAGCCTATTCAGCCTCCCCCTATAGCTCAAACCCTCCAATCCTGGCAACTTCTTTGAAAATCTTTTCCACACCCTTCAAGTTCAATGACATCTTTCCTATAGCAGGGAGACCAAAACTGAGCACTATTTCTCTGAGATAACAAGGTGTAGAGCTGGATGAACACAGTCGGCCAAGCAGCATCAGAGGATTTCTCTGTACTTGTTGGAATTTAGAACTATAACCGGGGATCCTATAGAAACATATGAAATTATGAAGGCAATAGATAGGACAGAGCTGGGAGGTTGTTTCCTTTGGCGGGTGAAGCTGGAACTAGGGGGCATAGCCTCAAAATAAGGGACAGCAGATTTAGGACTGAATTGAGGAGGAACTTCTTCACCCAAAAGGTTGTGAATCTGTAGAATTCTCTGCCCGATGAAGCAGGTCAGGCTGCCTCATTGAATGTTTTTAAGGCAAAGATAGATAGATTTTTGAACAGTAAAGGAATTAAGGGCTAAAGTAAGCGGGTGGGTAAGTGGAGCTGAGTCCATGAAAAGAACATCTTATTGAATGGTGGAGCAGGCTCAATAGGCCGGATGGCCTACTCCTGCTCATATTTCTTATGTTCCTCCATCTGCAGTTCTTTGTTTTTATTTCTCCTTCTCCTGGGAGGCAGCCTGCTCCACACTCACATCACAAGGCACTTGTTGGCTTTTTGCTGGGCCAGCCTGTCCTCCAGGGCACAGTGTTGACTGGATATTCGACCTTGGAGGGCATCACCGCTATCTTAACACCCCCAATGCTTATCCTGCATTCCCTCAATCATTTAAACATTAAACAATCTGGTTTTCAACAATCTCTGCATGACCTCTGGCATCTGTTCCTACTTTGAACATATTTATATTCTGTTACTTCCAGCACACGCTTATTCTTTGAGCCTGGGATCAAATGAATGTTAAGAATTTTCATACAGGACACCCCCAAGGTTTGTTCATGGGATGTGACTAACCTGAATTTCTTGCCCATCCTGAATTTCCCACGTTGCTGCCAAAGGAGGCTTGGTGTCCTTGAGCACCAGTTGCTGAAGTTAAGCATGCAGGTGCAGCAGGCGGTAAAGAAGGCAAATGGTATGTTGGTCTTCATTGTGAGAGGTTTCGAGTACAGGAGCAGGGAGGTGTTGTTGCAGTTATACAGGGCCTTAGTGAGGCCACACCTGGGATATTGTGTGCAGTTTTGGTCTCCTTTTCTGAGGAAGGATGCTCCTGCTCTCGAGGGAGTGCAGCGAAGGTTTACCAGGCTGATTCTGGGGATGGCGGGTCTGACGTGTGAGGAAAGGTTGACAAGGTTGGGATTGTTTTCACTGGAGTTCAGATGAATGAGGGGGGGATCTCATAGAGACGTATAAAATTCTAACAGGGCTGGACAGGGTAGATGCAGGGAGGATGTTCCTGATGGTGGGTGTGTCCAGAACCAGGGGGCACTGTGTGAGGATTTGGGGTAGACCATTTAGGACAGAGATGAGGAGACATTTCATCACCCAAAGAGTGTGGAATTCATTACCACAGGAAGTAGTTGATGCCAAAATATTGAATGTAGTCAAGAGGTGGCTAGATATAGCACTTGGGGCAAGTGGGATCAACGGTTATAGGGAGAAAGCAGGATGAGGCTGTTGAGTTGGACAATCAGCCATGATCATGAAGAATGGTGGAGCAGGCTTGAAGGGCCGAATAGCCTCCTCCTGCTCCTATCTTCTATGTTTCTATATGTTTGTTTCCCTTTGGCTGTGGTGACGGGGGTGGGGTGGGGTGGTGGGGGGTGGTTCTTGAAAACAAGGTCACATTCTCACAGTAGGGAGTTGAGTGTTATTTGTTACTGTGAGGGAGAGAAATTGCTTTACTCGGATGGTAATGGACCTTTGAAATTCTCTATGCCAGAGGGTTCTGACAGTTCAGTTAATGGGTTTATTCAAGTTTGAGATCAATAGTTTTTCTGGGTCCCAGCAGCATTGAGGGACAGTGTACGTGCATGTGAATGTGAGGTTGAAGGTCAGCCAGAAGCTTATTGAATGGTTGAAGGGATTGAGTGGCCTTCTTCAGCTCCTACTTCTGTTGTGTTTTGTGCCCCTATTAGTGCCAATTCTCCCATCACTACATTGAAGGCCTGCAGTTCCACAATAGTACTGCTGGGGGTGGTGCTGAGCTCCCCATCCACTGGTGGCTCATCAGCAGCACCAGCAGGAATGGAACTGCTTTGCATCTCATAAAGCAAACAAAATGTGTGTATTACATAAAAAAAATCTCAATGGCACACGAAAATGCTACATGGAATAATTTATTTCCCTGATGGCTGTTGCATAGGCCAGTAGAGCATTCATTCTGTGTACAGCAACATCTCAGAATGGCCACCGTTCATTCCTTTTCGTCAGGAGTGGAATGGGGGAGGAATATTGACAGGGAAAGAGGGAGAGAATTTCTTACTCGGACTTCAAACCTTGACTTCCACCTGGACCAAATAACAAGGGGACTCAGTGGCAGTCTTGTGTCACAGAAGACGATGGATTGCACTGTGCTGGTCAACACAACTTTGTGTAAAACATCTCCTGGGGTGGCTCAAGAGCATTGCAGTCTCTGGCTTTTTCATTCTCGAGGAAGGTAATGGTTTGAGAAGGTGCTGGATTGCATGGATTTTGATTTCCCGGAACCCTCTTTTCTCTGTGAGCTTTTTGTTTCTGTTTGCCGCTTCCCAAGCTCCTCCAAATCAGCAACTTCTGGAGATCATGGTAGTGAACCTTCCTCTGAGATAGGAGGCCCAAGTTCTCAAGTCCCACCGACTCCAGAGTTAATAACATCGACTTAATAACATCCCTGAACAGATTGATTGGGAAATATCCAAAGATCATGGCTGTCAGCGACTGTCTCCCAGTTTTCTTGCTCATGGGTGTCCTCCTAGCTGGGCTCTAAATGCCCAGGAGTCTTTGACTCATTGAGCAGTTCACTGCACAGAGTCTTTGGGCAAATAATGAACCAGTGCAGACACCTTAGCAATGAGAATATGCTGATGGAATGAGCAGACAGCAGAACCTCCAAGTTGGTCACCGTGACCTGCCAAGGGAATTGAAGTTACATCTGAGACAGTGGACGGTGTAATGGAGGGGGCATGGCCGAACCTCTATGATAGTTAAACTGAAATGCAACCTGTAGAGTAGAGGTTCCCTTTTAATAATTACCCCTGAAACACCCAGAGAAGCTCACCATTACCGTCGTAATCTGTTAGAAGAGTGGTGAAAAGAAAGAAAATCCCTGATCTCCACTTTACAAATAATGAGAAATAATTTCTGAAGAAGGGTCCTGACCTGAAATGTCAGTGTTCCTGCTCCTCTGATGCTGCCTGGCGTGCTGTGTCCCTCCAGCTCCACACTGTGTTATCTATGAGAAATAATTTACTTGTTTAACCCTAACAATGAACAAATTAACAGAATTATGAACAAACTGAACAATACCCCCCTAGACCATTGATTACTTCCTAACTGGTCTAAATTCCACTGGAATGCTGTTCAAATAAACACAAATCCCACTTATATCAACCCAATTAATAAAAAAACGATAAGTTAAGACTTAATCTCTTCAAGTTCGCACAGTCTATGTCTTCTCTGCTTTATCGCCAATCTTCTTTCCGTTGCTCACTTCACAAATGTCTTTCTTCTGCTGATTCTGCTGTCTTGGATGTTTTTCTCTTTAATTTCTTTGGTGAG
>JAHRHZ010000222.1:818726-836121 GCA_024137785.1 Ginglymostoma cirratum
AAACGTCGAGTTTTCCTGCTCCTATGATGCTGCTTGACCTGCTGTGTTCATCCAGCCCCATGCTTGTTATCTCGGATTCTCCAGCATCTGCAGTACCTTTTATCACCAAAACAAAACTGCTGTTTTGCCGGCCAACTGTAAGGCCTTTTGATACACTTGTTTCAATTTTGGGCCTATCTGTACAAACTCCGGCGGCTGCTCACAGACATACATTGTCAAAATCTCCAAGCACAAAAATATCTCACCACTTAAAGGGATTACGCACGCTTTCCCCCTATTAGTTTTGCAAACATGTTCTAGCTTCCTGCCTTCCAATTCACAAATACTTTGCAACTGAGCAACACCTCCCCCTTAAGGAAAAATGGCTTCATTTCTTTTCCTTCGAAGTCTTAATGCCATTATCGCGAAATACAGAGGTCAGTAATCTAAAGTTACACATTGTGTATTAACTCTGCATACATATATCATTGGACCGTACCAGTTCTATCTTATCTACACATTTTCTTTCAAACCCACGGTAACACATCTGCCATAACATTTTTACAACCTGCAATATGTACAATTTGTAAACTAAAAGCCTGTAACATAAGACTCCAATGAAATAGTCTCGTACTTTTGTCCTTAAATCTTTCCAGAAGGATGAGAGGGTGTGGTCTGTTTACACAATCATCTCTGAAACATTATTTGTAACATAAACATTAAAATGCTGTAAGGCCAGCACCAACTCACTAACACTTTTTCAATGGTTGAATTTTTTCTCTGGTGAATATTGAGTTTCTTTGAAAAATAACCGATTGGCCTTTCAATTCCACAATTATCCTCCTGCAACAACACAATTCCAGCCCTGATATCAGAGATAGTAGGAACTGCAGATGCTGGAGAATCCGAGATAACAAGCATGGGACTGGATGAACACAGCAGGTCAAGCAGCATCATAGGAGCAGGAAGACTTGACGTTTCAGGCCTAAACCCTTCATCAGAAATGGGGGAGGGAAGAGGGTTCTGAAATAAATAGGGAGAGAGGGGGAGGTGGCTAGAGGATGGATAGAGGAGAGAATAGGTGGAGAGGAGGCAGACAAGTCAAAGAGGCGGGGATGGAGCCAGTAAAGGTGAGTGTAGGTGGGGAGTTAGGGAGGAGATAGGTCAGTCCAGGGAGGACGGACAGGTCAAGGGGGCGGGATGAAGTTAGTAGATAGGAGATGGGGGTGCGGCTTGAGGTGGGAGGACGGGATAGGTGAGAGGAAGAACAGGTTAGGGAGGCGGGGACGAGCTGGGCTGGTTTTGGGATGCGGTTGTGGGAGGGGAGATTTTGAAGCTTGTGAAATCCACATTGATACCACTGGGCTGCAGGGTTCCCAAGCTGAAAATGAGTTGCTGTTCCTGCAGCCTTTGGGTGGCATCGTTGTGGCACTGCAGGAGGCCCAAGATGGACATGTCGTCTGAGGAATGGGAGGGGGAGCAGGAAGTGCTGCACCTGCCCCCACACCTCCTCTCTCACCCCCATCCCAGGCCCCAAGAAGACTTTCCACATCAGGCAGATGTTCACCTGCACATCTGCCAATGTGGTATACTCCATCCGCTGTACCCGTTGCGGCCTCCTCTACATCGGGGAAACCAAGCGGAGGCTTGGGGACCGCTTTGCAGAACACCTGCGCTCGGTTCGCAATAAACAACTGCACCTCCCAGTTGCGAACCATTTCAACTCCCCCTCCCATTCCTCAGATGACATGTCCATCCTGGGCCTCCTGCAGTGCCACAACGATGCCACCCGAAGGCTGCAGGAACAGCAACTCATATTCAGCTTGGGAACCCTGCAGCCCAATGGTATCAATGTGGATTTCACAAGCTTCAAAATCTCCCCTCCCCCTACCACATCCCAAAACCAGCCCAGCTCGTCCCCGCCTCCCTAACCTGTTCTTCCTCTCACCTATCCCCTCCTCCCACCTCAAGCCGCACCCCCATTTCCTACCTACTAACCTCATCCTGCCCCCTTGACCTGTCCGTCCTCCCTGGACTGACCTATCTCCTCCATACTTCACCACCTACACTCACCTTTACTGGCTCCATCCCCACCTCTTTGACTTGTCTGTCTCCTCTCCACCTATCTTCTTCTCTATCCATCTTCTATCCGCCTCCCCCTCTCTCCCTATTTATTTCAGAACCCCCTTCCCCTCCCCCATTTCTGAGGAAGGGTCTAAGCCTGAAATGTCAAGCTTTCCTGCTCCTATGATGCTGCTTGGCCTGCTGTGTTCATCCAGCTCCACACCTTGTTAGCCAGCCCTGATATCACTGGTGTCGATAGCGACTTTAAAGGGTTTCCAGAAATTTAGTGTGGCCAAAACTGGTGCATTGGTTAACACGGCTTTTGAATTCTCAAATGCCTCCTGGCATCGTTCTGTCCACCGAAATTTCATATTCTTCTTTAGGAAGTCTGTCGGTGGTGCCATCACGCTACAAAAGTTCAGCACAAATTTCTGGTAGAATCCATCAAGTCTCAAAAATCTTTTCAAACCTCCTTCTTCGAGCATGGTCTTGGAAATTCCTTGATGGCCTTCGTCTTTACATTCCTCAGGGTCACCCTCCCATCTCCGATGTTGTGTCCCTAGCGCATCACTTCTGCCTTTGCAAATTCAGGTTTTGATAAATTTCCTGCTTTCCTGCTCCTATGATGCTGCTTGGCCTGCTGTGTTCATCCAGCTCCACACCTTGTTATCTTTGATAAATTTATGATCAGTTTTGCCTCCCATAGTCTTTCATAGAGCTCTGCCAAATCCACCATGTGATCTATCCACAAATGGCTAAAAATCACTACATCTTCTATACAGGCAGCACAATTAGTTAATCCTGCCCCAATTCTGTTCATAAGTCTTTGAAATGTGGCTGGTGCGTTCTTCATTCCAAAAGGCATTACTTTTAATTGATACAGCCCATTCAGGGTTACAAACGCCAACTTTGTTTGCTATATCTGACATAGATGCTTGTCAGTAACCCATTGGTAGGTTTGAAGTCAGGATTTTTGTTTGTCCAGTTTATTGACTTCCTCACTCATACCTTCCTTTCTTCCTTTCTTTCTTTGTTTCTCTCTCTCTCTGTCTTTCTCTATTTCTTCCTTCTTCCTTTGTCTCTTTCTCTCTATCTCCTCTCCCTTACACCACCTCCATCTCACACTCAGTGTCACAATTAATGTGACTGCAGAAAACTACAACACTGAGGGGCTTGGGAGTCCCCATGCATAAGTCATAAAAAGCCAGCATCCAAGTTCAGCAGGTAATAGGGAAGGTAAATGCATTGCTGGCCTTTATCGCAAAGGAAATAGATCAGAAACATGGGAAAGTCTTGCTAATATTATTTAAGGGTGTAGTCAGACCACAGCTGAAATACTGTGAACAGTTTCAGTCCCCTTATCCAAGGAAAGATATACTGGCATTGGAAGCAGTCTGGAGAAAATTTACTAGGCTGATACAGGGTATGGAGGGACTGTCTTATGAGGAAAGGTTGAGTAGATTGGACTTGTTCTACTATAGGAGAATGAGAGGCAACCTTATTGAAACACAAGATTCTAAGGGGATTTGACAGCGGAGATGTGGAGAGGTTGTTTCTCCCTGTGGGAAAGTCTAGGACCAGAGGGAATAATCTCAGAATAAGGAGTTGTCCATTTAAGACAGAGATGAGAACGAATTTCTTCTCTCAGATGGGAGTGAATCTGTGGAATTCCTTACTGCAGAGGGCTGTCGATGCTGGGTCATTCATTATATTCAAGGCTGAGATAGATTTTTAATCAGGAAGGGAATCAAGGGTTATGGGAAAAAGGCGGGATTGTAGAGTTGAAGATGATCAGTTCAGTCTTGATCTCACTGAATGACAGAGCAGACTTGATAGCCTGAATGGCCTACTTCTGCATCTACATCTTTGCATTATTCACACCCTGGATCACTGCCCCCTCCCTCCAGCAGAGACCGACCAGTTTGTACAGTTACTGCAGGCATGTGGGGTCCTGTCTTTGATGAGCTCAGGGCGTATCACATCAGCTCTTGGAATTTGTTCATGATGAGTGAGTCTAGAGCTTTGCTGAACTTGCAGCAGTGAGTTTAATATCTAGCTATGCCACAACACACAGACTTTCTGTTGTGTCTATTGCGACCCAGTCCTCCTCTAGATTACAACTCAAGGTCATGTTGAACCTATCTCGTCACTCCTGCAGTCAGTCATGACTTCCCCTGCCTTTGTTTTCTATGGAGCTGCTTTCCTTGCTGATGAATCTATTGCCTTTCTGATCTGTTCGCACGTGGTCCCAGCATTCCCTATGTCTAAAAACTTCTGAATATCCTGGCAGAGTTGAAACCAGTCATTGTTGCCGTGCTTCCCAGCAGTCTGTCGGACTTTGCTACGAGCAGCCGTTACTGCACTCAGAACTTTTTTGGTTTGAACTTTTCGTGCAATGAATGACAGTGGACGGTTGGTTTTAATGATCGGCTCTACCACAACAATGTTAGCCTTGAATCTATCATCATTCTATCACTGTCGCTTCCCACATGTTGGGAGTATAGTATTAGATGATGCCACACAATCTCTGGTGGGAAATTGTGCAATCCAGCAAGATGACCCGATGGAGGCAGATGTCTCGTTTCTCGTTCTTTATAATAATGCATAACTAATCTATGTAATTAATACCGATTGCTTTCATGCAATAAATTGTTATCATGTTGCATAGGACAAATCCCTCTTCCTGATAAGACTCAATAGTGATTTATCCTTTATTGCTGCTAGACATGACATGGGAAGATGGATTGCACTCTACCCCAACCACATATGGACACTGCCACGTACGACATGGTGGCAGCGTTAGGATTGTTGCATAAATCCCCCGAGGTAACAACAACGAAAATAAAGAAGGATTTTCACAAGACAAGTGAGTTTGCTGCTTTAAGGACATGACTGGGTTCAGACAGTCAGTCAGTTCCAAAATAGAAAAGCAGGTAATGGCACCCATGGGAGCAGTGGCGGAGTTAAAAGCAGGTCTCCAGAAGAAAACTTCCACTGCAGGGCTGGTAAGATGTGCGGGAGAAAGGTGCAATGTGGGTGAGTAAGAGAGTAAAAGAAAGTCACGTTGGCAAGTGACTGAGTCCTTCAAGAAGATGGAGCTCTGGGAGTATTTCAGACCTCTGTTTCCAAAGATGGGGGGTGGGGGGTGAAGGACCTTAAAATAACAGCACCAAAGGCCAGAAATAAACACAGAGATTGCTGGAGAAACTCAGCAGGTCTGGCAGTATCTGTGGAGAGAGAAATAGAGTTAATATTTCGAGTCCAGTGTGACTCTTCTCCAGTTCTGAAGATTTAAAGAGATTTTGAAGACAGGATGCAATGGAAAAAGATGGTTCAAAAAATTATCAGGTTGTGATAAGACCAGGATGTTCATAATTTAAACTGTAATGTTGGTAGGAAAATGTACCAAGGCTGTAGCCACATCAGTTTATTGTAGACAGTATCTTGGATAATGTTCCATTTCACTCATGAACCCCGTGTGGGGTATAATCATTCAATCGAGTCGTTGAATAGACATACGGTTAATGTAGATATGAGAATGACATTTCTGTCTTGATTGGAAAACCTTTGCCAAGTGTGTATCCTAACCCTGATGCACAGCAAGAAGAAATCATTATCACAGTCAGCAGATGGGTGCTGTGTGAGAGGAGAATGCTGTTCACAGAGTAATGTCCGCTAGTGATTATAGAATCCCTAATCTATAAATAGAGTTATAAAATCCCTACAGTGTGGAAGCAGGCCATTTGGCCCATTGAGTCCACTCTGACTTTCCAAAGAGCATCCCATCCAGGCCCAACCCCTACTCTATCCCTGTAACCCTGCATTTCCCATGGCTAACGTGCCTAGTCTGCGCATCACTGGCCACGATGGGAAATTTAGCATGGGCAATCCACCTGACCTGCACATCTTTGGACTGTGGGAGAAAACCAGAGTACCCAGAGGAAACCCACACAGACACAGGGAGAATGTGCAAACTCCACACAGACAGTCGCCCGAGGCTGGAATCAAACCTGGGTCCCGGGTGCTGTGAGGCAGCAGTGCTAACCACCGAGCCACCGTGCTGCTCTCTGTGATCACATCCTGATGCTGCCTATAGCCTGACCTCTGGGACACAGTGAGACATGGTTTTTTGTTACACTAAGCTCATGGTAGCAGCAACGCTCAAATTGTCACTGTTTATTCTCATTTAACTTCCCCAGACCAGAGTGCCTGAGGCAGGAGGGCTACACCTCCTGTTCCATCTCCTATTCCACACTCTCACTCTTGTGTTGAAATTGTCTCAGCCATTAAAAATATTCTGACTTGGTGATTCTGCTCATGTCTCATTATAGACCTGGTCTTTCACCTCTGTACCAAAGCAAAATGCTGGAGCTCAGATAGTCAGAATGTAAATTGGCCCTGTGTGAGCCAAGAGGCAGATGGACAGAACATGCTCTGAATCTTTTCTGGATGTTTTTATCAACAAGAGCGGTGAGTTCCTTACGAAGCAAGCAGAGGAATGTTAGAGAACCTCAGCAGCTCTGGCTGCATCTGTGAGAGAGTAACAGAGTCTGATGTGACCTGTCTCTGTGTTTGTTGCAGATGAAGGCAAATGCTGCAGATACTGGAATTTGTCTTTAATCGAGAGTTCCTTATGAGCTCTTCCAGAGGAAAGTGATTCACTCCCATGAGCCTGGTGCTTCTAGTGAGACTATGTCAATATTCAGTCTCTTATGTTGATCACAGCTGTCTTGTGGCTGCAAGTCCTCTGTACATGATCCTGACCTTCCAACCTCTCATGAGTTGGTGTTTTCTTTCACTTTGAATTTTTTAATATTCATTCATTGGCCAGGCCAGCACTTATTATCCAGAGGGCTGTTAAGAGTCATTCACACTGTTATGGTCCCGGATTTACACATGGGCTAGACCAGAGTAAGGACAGCAGATTTCCTTCCTTGAAGACATTAGGGAACCATATTGTACAACAAACCACCACATGGTCATCCTAATTCCTGATTCGTATTGAATGCAGATTCCACTATTTGCCATGGTGGGATTCGAACCTGTGTCCCCAGAACATTAGCTGGGTCTTTGGATCAGTTGTCCTGTAAGCCATCACCTCCCGTAACGTTGATAACTTCCTGAGTGCGATAGACTGTATTCACTGGTTGAGCAGCGATTCTAATCTCCAGCACCCATTGACTCGGACGGTGTGTGGAGGTCAGCGCCTTGCAGTTCAGGGGCTGTCTGGCCAGAGTTGGGCAGTGCCTGACCACTGACACCCAATGGCGCCCACCACAGGAGATGGCCTCAAACATTTATGACCTAAACCAATCAAATTGGGGTACTCAGTTGTAACTCCTCTTCCGCATAGTGTTAATCCATGCTCCTACTAGAGCATCCAGTCCAGTCCAGGCCATGAATCTGGGCAACATTTATCTTGTCTCTGAGCTACCCTAACACCAGGATCCCCATTTCACCGTCCGCACTGGGGTCCATTGGAATGTAAAGCACTACATTATGGAGCTACCAGAGAGATGACAGGTATCACTCCACCTTGGGCTTCAGCCCAGAGTTTCTGTCAGGGTTTACACCTCTCCTGAAGTTCCCTCCCCAACCCCGTCCCCTAGACAGCAGAGCTATTTGCCCATCGCCAGGAGTTTGGGTGCCAGGGTGGGTTTACATGCTAGGGGCTGGCAAACTGCCTATCCCAGGGCCAACCCTCCTCCGTGTCCCTGAGAAGCTTTAGCTTGGAACTATGAGGGGTACAGTTTCCATGTGTCACCACCAGGAGGCACAGTTGAGAGCTGTGGACTGATAGCGGGGTTACATTAGTGCACTAGGTTCGGACCCTTTGTATTGCTGCTGGCCAGGGGCAGGGTCAGAAAGTGAGAAGCAAAATGACAAAAAAACATGGAGTGCGCACGAACTCCCTACACATTGATTTGTGTGTGGTTTTGGTTTAAAGTCTAAATAACATGGTCAAACAGCGCACGTCGTTTATGGCTTGGGACTGAGTTTAAAGCTGCAATGCTCTGATGTTGAGAGGAAGTGCTACCAACGGAGACAAACTAGTCCATGTCTCTCTTGTGAAAAAGGAACTTGCATTTGTAATGCGCCTTTTACTCATCTGAAGCACTAACTCTTTCCACAGTCGCTGTCCAGCTCATTGCTTTTGCAGCCTCCAATCCATTTTTAATGATGCTGTTTAAGGCATAAATATTGGCCTGGAGATTGTGGAGAGCTCTGCTCTTGTACAGTCAGCATTGTGGGATCCTTTGAACTCACCTGGAATGCCAGCTGGGGCCTTGGGTTAACATCTCATTTGAAAGGCAACAATTTCTGGAAGTGTAGCATTAAGATGCCAGTGTAGATTATGTTTGAAGTAAGGTTTGAAGCCTTGACCCACTGAGCTTATGCTGTGAATTCTACCTCTTCATCTGAGACTGACATTCCATTAGCAGCGAGAGGAATATAAATGTAACAGCTGAAAATAGATAGAGCCACATGAGTCAGTTAGAAATAGAGATTTTCAATCACATCCTCTTGTTTTCTTTTGTATGGCTGGTATCCAGTTACTGATGACTGGCACACATTGTGTGACATTGATCCTAATTTCAGCAAACATCAACAATGATGTGTCTCAATGAATTAATGTGTCTCCATGCTGGATACTGAGTTGTACCCTGCAGCCCTAGATGAACAGCAATTCTAGTCTTTGCTGAGAAAATCAATTAAAGGTCTCAGTAGCACAGGGAGAGGCAAAACTATTTTGTCAGACACTAAAAGTCCTGAACCTTGAGGCAAACCGCACAGTCGCAGCAATGTGTACCCGCTTTATATGTATTCACTTTGTGGGACATGAATGTCACTGGCTGGGTCAGCATTTATTGCCCGTCCCTAGTTGCCCCTTGAGAAGGTGGTGGTGAGCTGCCTTCTTGAACCGCTGCAGCCCATGTGCTGTAGGTAGACCCACAATACAGCTAGGGAGGGAATTCCAAGATTTTTACCCAGATACAGTGAAGGAAAGGCAATACATTTCCAAGTGAGTGGCTTGGAGGGGAACTTGCAGGGGGGTGGTGTTCCCATCTATCTGCTGCCCTCGTCCTTCAGGATAGGAGAGGTCACAGGTTTGGAGGGTGCTGTTCAGCACCTGATCCGAAAGGTGACATTTCTGACTGCACAGCACTGAGAATTGAAGCTGCAACTTTCTCAGCTAGAGGTCAGAAAACTAGCCACTGATTTACACCAGACACCTAAAACATTCAGCCTTGTTATAAAAGACAAACAGCAGTGGATCCAGCATTGATCCCTGTGGAACACCGCTGATGACAGACCTCCAGTCTGAAAAACAACCTTCTATCACCACTCTCTGTCTCTCATCGTCAAGTGAATTTTGTATCCAATTGGCAAGCTCTAAATCCCATATGATCTAACTTTACTAATCTGTCTACCATGCGGAACCTAGTTAAAGGCCTCACTAAAGTCCATGTAGACAATGTCTATGCTCTGTCCTCATCTATCTTCTTGGTCACATCCTCAAAAAACTCAGTCAAGTTAGTGAGACATGATATCCCATACACAAAGCCACTTTGACTATCCCTAATCCAAATGCATGTAAATCGTATCTCTCAGAATCCCCTCCACTGATGTCAGAAGCACCAATCTGTAGTCCCCAGGATTCTCCTTACAGCCTTTCTTAAATAATGGCACCACATTAGCCACCCTCCAGTCCTCTGGCACCTCACCTGTGGCTGTAGACGATAGATATCTCTGCTAGGGGCCCTGCAATTTCTTCCCTATCTAGGGGTTCAAGTACACAGTTCATAGAGTCATAGAGTCCCACAGCACAGAAATTGACCCTTTGGTCCAATCAGTCCATGCTGAACATAATCCCAAATTAAACTAGTCCCACCTGCCTGCTCCTGGCCCATATCCCTCCAAACCTTTCCTAATCATGTACTTATCCAAATGTCATAGCTGCATCCACCACTTCCTCAGGAAGTTCATTCCATGTGAACTACCCTATGTGTAAAAAAAATTGCCTCTCGTGTCTTTTTTAAATGTCTCTTTCTCACCTTAAAAGTGTGCTCCCTAGTCTTGAAATCTCCATTCCTTGGGAAAAGACAACCACCATTAACTCTATCTATAACCCTCATTATTTTATAAACTTCTATCAGGTCACCTTTCAACCTCCTACGCTCCATTGGGAAAAGTCCCAGCCTACCCAGCCTTTCTTTATAACTCAACCTTTCCACACCCAGCAACATCCTGGTAAATCTCTTCTGAACCCTTTCCAGCTTAATAATATCCCTCCTATAACAGGGCGACCAGAACTGGACACAGTACTGCAGAAGATGCCTCACCAACATCCTGTACAACCTCAACATGGCTTCCCAACTCCTGTACTCAAAGGACTGAGCAATGAAGGCAAGCTTGCCCTTAGAAATAGCATCACAGGACAATGGGGTGGTTAAGAAGGCGTTTAGCATGCTTGCCTTCACTGCTCAGACTATTGTGTATAATAGTTGGTGTGTCATGTAGCGGCTGTACAGGACATTGGTGAGGCAACTTTTGGACTACTGTGTACAATTCTGGTCTCCCTGCCACAGGAAGGATACTATCAAGTTGGAGAAGTTTCAGAAAAGATTTTGCAGGGACTGGAGGGTTTGATTTATAAGGATAGACCAGATAGGTTGGGGCTATTTTCACTGGAGCGCGGGGTTCAGAGGTGACCTTATAGAGGTTTTTAAAATCATGAGGAGCAAAGATAAGGTGAATAGCTAGGGTCTTTTCCTTAGAGTAGACGGCATAATTTTAAGGTGAGGAGAAAGATTTAAAAGGGACCTGAGGGGCAACTTTTTCACATGGAGTGTGTTTGGTGTGTGGAATGAACTGCCAGAGGAAGTGATAGATGCAGCTACAGTTACAACCTTTAGAAGATCTTTGGACAAATACAATACGAAGAGTTTAGAGGGATATGGACCAAATGCGGACAAATGGAGCTAGTTTAGTTTGGGAAACCTGTCCAGCATGGACGAGTTGGAGCGAAGAGTCTGTTTCCATGCAGTCTGACTCTATTGTTAAGTACGTAACTCAATTTCTTCAGCACCTCAGGTAAGTGGCATGTAGCGGTGCAGAACTGGAATATTCTAAGATTCATTTGACATTCATTGAGCTGGTCCCAAAGTAGGATCAGGATCAAAACACGACTGTAGGATTGAGAGATGGGTTCTTAATCATTGTTAGGGATGTGTGTGCACCGCAAGTGAGGAGAGGTCAGGTGGGGTAGTCCTTCCATGGTCGAATAGCCTACCCGTTGCCCGGCCAACACAAGAAGAAGGGTGAGGTGCTTGGGCGAAGTGGTTGTCAGTTTGGAAGGTGTTGTTAAAGGAGCCTTGGTGAATTGTTGCTGGACATCCTGTTGATCCAGTGGTAACTCAATGGCATTAGTATTGCTGTAACATCCTGGGGCTTACCATGGGGCAGGCAATGGTCTAGTGCTATTTTCACTAGACTGTTAATCCAGAAATTTAGCTAACATTCTGGGGATCTGAGTTCAAATCCTGCCATGGCATATGGTGGAATTTGAATTCAATAAAAATCTGGAATCAAGAATCTGATGATGACCATGAATCCATTGCTGGTTGGAATGGGAAACCCCATCTGGTTCATTAATGCCCTTTAGCGAAGGAAACTGCCATCCTTACCTGGTCTGGCCTACATGTGACTCCAGACCCACACAATGTGGTTGACTCTTAACTGTCCTCTGGGCAATTAGGGACGGGCAATAAGTGCTGGCCCAGTCAATTATGCCCACATCCCTTGAATGAATTTTAAAAAAGCTGAACTATACCAACAATTTACAGACCAGGAATTCGATGGTAAGTATCTCACCTCCCACCTCCCCAAAGCTTCTCCAAATCTAGAAGGCACAATGATGGAATACTCCCCACTTACCTGGATGGGTGCAGCCCCAACAACACTCAAGGACCTTGACACCATCCAGGACAAAGCAGCTGCTTGATTGGCACCACATCTGCAAACATCCATTATATGCCCAGTAACAGCAGGGTGTACTATCTACAAAATGCACTGCAGAAATTCACCAAAGAGCCTTAAACAACATCTTCCAAACCCACGACCACGCCCATCTAGAAGGATGAGGGCAGCAGCTACATGGGAACACCGCCCCCTTGCAAGTCACTCACCATGCTGACTTGGAAATATATCGCCGTTCCTTCACTGTTATTGGGTCAAAATCCTGGAATTCTCTCCCCAACAGCATTGTGAGTCAACCCACAGCATATGGACTGCCACGGTTCAAGAAGGCAGCTCACTATCACCTTCACAAAGGCAACAAGAGACAGGCAATAAATGCTGGTCCAGCTAGCGATGTTCATATCCAATGAGTGAATGGTAAAAGACTGAGGCTGCAGTTGGCTTGTTAGGTTGACATAAAATACCCCACATCTCTATCTGAGAAAGACAATAAGATTTCCATGTGTTGCAGGCTGAGGGGTGACCTTATACAGGTTTATAAAATCATGAGGGGCATAGATAGGGTGAATAGTCAAAGTCTTTTCCCTAGGATGGGCGAGTCCAAAATTAGAGGGCGTAGGTTTAGGGTGAGAGGGGAAGGATTTAAAAGGGATCTAAGGGGCAACTTTTTCACACAGAGGGCGGTGCATGTATGGAATGAGCTGCCACAGGAAGTGGAGGAGGCTGGTACAATTACAACATTTAAAAGGCATCTGGATGGGTATACGAATAGGAAGGGTTTAGAGGGATACGGCCAAATACCGACAAATGGGACTAGGTCAGTTTAGATTATTTGGTCAGTGTAGCCTAGTTGGACCAAAGGATCTGTTTCTGTGCTGTACAACTCTTATGATTTTATGTCTATCTCTCAAACAGTGTCACCAAAACCATTCTTTGTTCCTTGTCTCAGTTGTATTTATGGAATCTCCCTGTGCGGAAATCTGGCTGCTGTGTTTCCTTCATTCTGATGGACACTTCGAAAGTCCCTCCCTCAGTGCAAAGCTCTTTGGGATGTGCAGTTGTGTGAGATGCTATGGAAATGCAGGTGCAATATGTTTGTACAGGGATACTGTTTTTGGGCTGTGTTTGACACTAATTGTGTTGAAGTGGATCTTTTTAGCTTCTATTTCTATTTGTTCAGTGTGTCCCTGAGGTACTAAATAAATATAAAACAGTAATTCACTCTGCAAGCCAAGACAGTTTTAATGTGAAGAGACCTCCAGAAGGGAGACTGGACCCGTGTAGTGAATCCTCCAAAATAGCATTTAAGTTGCGTGGTTCCTGATAATTCATATTTAATTCATTGTTTTAAATTGACTCATTGGATGTAGGCATCGCTGGCTGGGTCAGCATTTATTGCCTGTTCTGTGCTGCCCCTTGAGAGGATGGGGGTGAGCTGCCTTCTTGAACCACTGCAGTCCTCCTGCTGTGGGTTGACCCACATTGCCCTTAGGGAGGGAATTCCAAGATTCTGACCCAGCGACAGTGAAAGAACAGTGGTATATTTTCAAGTCAGGATGGTGAGTCGCTTGGAGGGGAACTTGCAGGGGGTGGTGTTCCCATATGTCTGCTGCCCTTGTCCTTATGGATGGAAGTGGTCGTGGGTTTGGAAGGTGCTGGATCTTTGGTGAAATTCTGCAGTGCATCTTGTAGATAGTACACACTGCTGCTACTGAGCGTCAGTGGTGGAGGGAGTGGATGCTTGTGGATGTGATGCTAATCAAGCGGCTGCTTTGTCCTGGATGGTGTCAAGCTTCTTGAGTGTTGTTGGAGCTGCACTCATCCAGGCAAGTGGGGAGTATTCCATCACACTCCTGACTTGTGCCTTGTAGATGGTGGGCAGGCTTTGGGGAGTCAGGAGGTGAGTTACTCGCTGAAGTATTGCTAGCATTTGACCTACTCCTATAGCCCCTGTGTTGAAGTGGCTGTTTCAGTTCAGCTTCTGGAAATTCAGTGGTAATCCTCAGGATGTTGAATTTTAACCTGTTAAAGAGACTCGTGGGATTCTGTCTCCTGCACTTCTTGATGCCAGTTGGCCTTAGAATAGATCCCAGTTCTGTACTGAGTCAATGGCTTTCAGGAGGATAGTTGCCCTACAATTGACTTCAGTGCCATTAGAGTCTGGTGGGGGGGAGGAGGATGGTGAAAGCTGACAATTGCTGGCCAATGAATTTCTCAATTGAACATGCGATGATAATACTGTGGTGGCTCAGGTGCGAGGCCTACTGTCGTAGAAAAACCTATCAACCTTTTTGCACAGAATGGCCCAGGAGAGCAGCCAAATGCATAAAGTAACTTTCAGGAAGCTGTTAACTCTCGCAGTGTATTTCATGTCTCGAGGATTTGAGGAGGAAGGAGGGACAGGAACTGAAGAAATAAAAACTGCCCACAGAGGTTTGTTTTTTCAGGTTGACATGCATTTTATGGAACACAAACATGCACTTTGTGCACAAATTGTATTTTATTCTGTTTTATGTACAGCACATATTACAAGGCATGGTACAAACAGTGGATTTGATTAATTCCGCACCAGGGACTTCACAAGGAGGAGTTCGGAGGAGCTGTCACAGAAACATCAACGTGACAAGGGAGTGTATACAACTGACCTTTCAGTGAAAGACTTGCATTTCTTTGGCGCCTTTCATAACCCCGAATCGCAGCTCAGCCACTGAGGTATTTTCTTGAGGGGCGATCACTGTTAGAGTGTAGGCAAAACGGCAGCCAATCTGTGCACAGTAAGATCCCACAAATGGCAGCGTGATAAACGACCAGATTGTCCTTTTTCTTCTGAGATTTTAAATTTTGGACGGGGTGGTTTAATGTTGCCCAGGAAACTGGGGTGAAATTCCCTTCGCTTTGTCAGATAATGCTCCAGGATCTTTCCTGTCCAGCTGAGATGGGATCTCGGTTTAACAACCCAACTAGATGGCAGTACCTCTGAGCGTGCAGCACTCTCACACTGCACTGGGAGTCTCAGCCTGGATGTTGTGCTCAGGTTTATGGGGTAGGGCTTGAACCCACAAATTGCCAGCTCACAGGGGAGTGCTTTCAACAAACAGACACAGCTGACGCTCTTGTAGATAAGTTTTGCTCGGTATGTTGCAACATTCAAGCAGCACTTCATTTTGGCCTGGTTTATGTTATCTTGTGTTAGAGGTTTCAAAAGACATTCTCCTTCTTCTTTTGTGGGATATGGGCATTAGTGGCCAGGTCAGCATTCGATGCCTGTCTCTAATTACCCTCAAACTGAGTGGTTCTCACAGCCCTTTCAGAGCATAGTCAACCACATTGCTGTGGGACTGAAGTCATGCGTAGGCCAGGCCGAGTAAGAACAGCAGATTTCCTTCCCCAAAATGACATCCATGATCCAAATGGGCTTCTACCAAAAAATTGATGGCAGCCATCAATATCACAGACTCGGTTTCTGTTCCAGGATTTTCTGGTCATTGAATTTGAATTCCTGTAGCCGCCATGGTGGGATTTGAAGCTGTGTCTCAGGAGCACTAGCCAGGCCTCCACTGAGTACCACAGCTCCGCCATCTTCCCTGTTGCTTCCACGTGCTGTGCCTGCCTGTCTGGGGTGAAAGCGACATTCGTTGCCAGTTCCCTGAGCTTTCCTCCCTCTCCATTGCACTGGGGTGGCTAGTAGTTGGGGGTTGGGGGAAGGGAGGGGTCGCTGTGGGGAATTGGGGGTCGGGGTGGGCAGGACATGCATGGCGCCTTCCTTCCTTCACCTGCTCCCTCCAGCGCAAGGACTGGATTTTACACGATGGTTCGGGGGATGGGTCTGCATTCCTCAGGCGTGTCCTTTAGCTCCCCCGGTGGGCTTAGCGGGAGGGCCACTTCCTGCCTGTTAAAGACCACCTGCTCATAGGGAGGGGCCTGGTCCAGGGGCACGGAGCTCGAAGAGATTGACACAACCACCTGCTGGGATTCGGAAGGAAGGCTTTGGACAAGAGGGGGATCCCCTGGTCCCTGGGATCTGGCCTCATCCTCAGGGGGCTCCCTGTGAGTGGAGTCATTCCTCTGGCGTGGGTCAGTCAGGGAGTATGGTGGAGGGTCTTCCTCTGGGAGGTAGAGATCAGGAGCACGGTGACCCACACAGTCCTCGTAGCTGGTGAAAAGAAGGAAAAGGAAGAGCCCAAGACTTGAGAACAAGTTCGAGATATAGAAATACTAATCATCCAAACTCAAATTAATATCCAACCCAACTTCCACCCTCTGTGCTTTCGAATCAGTTAAAAACACCATTGTCAGTTTTCAAACTGACACAAAGTCCTGTTTGCCTTTGACTCCCCCCCCATCCACCCCCTCTCAGTGATCCCCAAAGGCTCCTGGTCCCACTTTTATCCATGTTTGTAATTCCCTCCACTCTCTCACCCATCGCATGCTGTTGAACAATGCACCCATGGAGTAACATTGGGCCATTAGGCTAGGTTAAAAGGCTCCACATAAATGCACAATGGTGGAGTTGACAGCTCAATAAGTCCTGTTTGAGGCACACTGACCATCGTCAGGTAGACAAACAGATCAGCCAGACTCTTACACAGCAAAACAGGAAAAGGCCATTCAACCATTGAATCTGATCATTGGATCATGATGTCTAAGGTCCATCCAGATGTCCTCCTGCTGTCTGATCATGCAGCATGGGAACAGACCCTTCGGTCCAACTCATCCATGCTGACTAGATATCCTAAATTGATCTCGTCCCATTTGCCAGCATTTGGCCCCTATCCCTCTAAACCCTTCCTATTCATATCTCCATCCAGATGCCTTTAAAATGTTGTAATTGTACCAGCCTCCACCATTTCCTCTGGCAGCTCATTCTATACACGCACCACCCTCTGTGTGAAAACATTGCCCCTCAGGTCCCTTGTAAGTCTTTGCCCACCCATTTTAGATGTATGTCCTTTAGTTTTGGACTCCCCTACCCTGGGAAAAATACCCTATCCATGCCCCTCATGATGTTATAAACTCCATAACGTCACCGTGTGTATGTGAATCAGAATGCACCTCAGGCCCACTGTCTATCCTCTGGCCACGTCTCTTTGTTACTCACAATCCCTTTGTTTCCTCTAATTCCCACTGGAATTCCTACACTGTCCCGCCAAACATTCATCAGAGCTGGTACAGCACAGGGTTAGATACACTGTAGAAATGCCTTTACTCTTTTAAAATGAAGGTAAACTGAAAATTAAGTTTCCTCTGCACTGTCCCCATCAAACACTCACCAGGCCAGGGACAGCACAGGGTTAGATACAGAGTAAAGCCCTCTCTACACTGTCCCCATCAAACGCTCCCAGGACAGGGACAGTGTGGGGCTACATTCAGA